>RJWM01004282.1:0-103076 GCA_004363535.1 Dasyprocta punctata | reverse complement strand
TCCAGAAGTCCAACTTGGAGCGCTAGAAAGAAGTATGCGATTCTCTTTATAGACTGACATGTAAATTATGAATTTGACTTTTAATGAAAGACATTTTAATATTTTATTTTTCAGTCTGGCAAGAAATAATAACTTCAGGATGGGAAGTAGGTATGCCTCCCTCCTCATGGAGCCACGCCAGGCTCTGCTCATCAGTCTCTGCCCTCCCTGTCATGGGTCTGATCTCGGGCTCAGAGCACCGTGCAATATGGCACTCCAGGTGGCCACTGCCCATTGTCAGAGTGGCCTGCAAGTGCCATCTTTGTCCTATATGGTATTCTGTTTAACTTACTACAGATATAATAGTTGGAAACCAAAGCATGATATATTTTAAAAATATTCTATTTGCAAGAGCTAATAGAATTAGTAGTATAGTCATCTTAGCTATCTTATGTGTGTGCGTATATATATGCATATATATACATATATATACAGATTAGAACAGTTAATACTCATTAGATCAATTTTGCATGTCTATATCTGGTATTCTAAGCAACCCTTTTGAAGGTAACAATATGCAATATTATAACCATTGTTAAATTCTTAACATCTTGTTTTTAAAACCTATCCTGTTATTGTTTTGAGTTTGTTGTTGTTGTTTGTTTGTCTCACACTTTTTGCTTTTCATTTCTGCATCTTTTTTCTCTTAAATAAATAAAAAAATCTATTTAAATGAATGAAACCATTGAATTTGCATAAACAGGAATGCGTAGTCACCTTTGCTTAGGTAAACCAATCTTAAAATGCACTTCTTAATTAAAATGAGAAATCTATGTATCAGCACAGATTCTGGTGAAAGCTTTAATGTTGAGAGTTCTCATTGTGTGACTTGCAGAAAATGTAATTTGACTAGATTTGGAGTTTGGCAAAGGCAATGGGTAGCTCTAAAGTATAAAAAGTATTTAAAAGATTTTTAAAAGCTTGGCAGATGTGCAGAGAAAGATATGAGGGATAAATTGAGTCAGTTCTTTCCCTCCCATTCCCCTCCATAAATAAAACAGTTGCATTTAATATTTATGGCCATTAACTATGCCTCACATGTGGGGAGGGTCTTCACTCATGGGTTTTATTTGTGTCAAATTATGTTCTGAGGTTTTTCTGAAGAAGCAAAATGGGAAAATTGAAACAAATTTTGAAGTCAAAAGTCTCTTTGTGATCCATGGTGCTGCCAGTGGTACTTGTTTGAAGAAATTTGGGAAAATAATTTACCATGTTGGAGTCTTGGTTTCCTCAGGAAAACGGCTGGCAGTAATAAAAAGGCAGTAATATTTGTTTTTCATGGCTTTTATGAGAATTAAATGAGTGAACTTTTCTGGCAACACTTGAAAACTATAAAGCACTGACAAATATGGGAAATTTTTGGTAAACGATAAGTAAAATACTTATAAAAACCCAAAGTGCACAGTATTTATGGCTATCCAGAAGTACTGTTATGAGCATTTTTGAAATACTGAACTGAAGTTTTAAAATGCAGAGCTGTCCATATTTTGTTTCCTATAGAGGCAATATGATTAAATTCAATTAATGTCTTACAATATTTCTGCCTCCTCTGAATTTCTCAGTTGAGGTAAGGTTATGTGGTAACTGATGTGGACTCAGAAACACTTCTATTTGCCTTTTATCGTGAGGACTATGTGGTCACTATCGCTTTTGGCCCACGTGTGGAATGGGCGTAGGCCACAGTCTATGAACTTTGGAAAGCTCAACAGTGTCTTATCTCCGTGTTTGTCTAAAATTAAATTTAGATTTTAACTTGGTGCTTTTGTGGTTCAGTAGTAGTCAAATAAACTTCAACCTGTTTATTTATTGTTTAGTCTAGGGCAGTGGGCTGAATTGATTAAATCCTCACGATCGCCCCAAAAAAGAACTAGGTCCCTCACAGGATTTTTTTCTCAGTTCTTTTTTCAGTAGAATGTTTATGAACACAGCTGACTTCCACTGTTTGCTCCACCAAAAGGCGAGCTAAGGTGCAGATTATCCGATGTGAACAAACTGTACTGGGAGGTACACAGTGATCACACTGAGAAGGTACTTAGACTTTTAAAAGGATCTTCAGCAAAATATTCTTCCACTAAGAACTAAGGAAAAGCATTGCCCTCGTGAATTCTCACCCAGGTCTCCAGCACTTTGCTGATGGGTCCTGACTCAGTCCATGTTTGTCACCGATGCCAGATTTCTTTCATGTGAAGTTTGGGGTATTTTATCATCACACACCCTGCCTGGACTCCTTAACCATCTGGGCCATTAGATCATAGATGATACTATCCTGGAAGAACCCCTGAAGTTTGTGGGGGTTGCATTTTACCCTGTCCTAGTCCGTGGTTTAATATTCTAGTTTTCCATTGTATTATACTGGTTTAACAGGATAAGGAAATGTTTCCAGTCTTCATCCTTTCCTGTAGATACTTCCCGGGATTAAATCCTGGGACTTGCTGCTGTGAGACAACTTGCTTGCTGCCATCAGGATGATGTTCAAAGCTGTCACTTACACCCTGGAACATTCCCAGCTGACCTCAACCTTGACACTTGTCTGCCATTCTCCCAGTGCTGATGCTGGACTCCAGTTCACTTTGCTGCCCTAGATTAATAGATAGTGCTTAAGACAAAGTAGCCACTGTTTTAGGGCTTTGGTGCTTTTGGACTTTGGGTTTTGACTGTTAAGACACAGGTGAGAATTGGGTTGAGAAGCATTGCAGTGAGCACTTTCTTCTGTCTCCGTGTCCGGCCTTTTCTCTTCTCCCAGCACATGATGGGAATGGAAAAGATCAATTACCATGTTGATAGAAAATGGCATTTTGGAGTACCGTGTGGACTGACATCTTCCTATGGGAAAGAGGCAACTGATTTAGACAGTATCAACTTACTTTTATTTTAGCTTAGGATCTTTGTCAAATGAGAATGGTATCAAGAGATAAGGGAGGCAGAGAGAGGGGAGTGAAAGGGGATAAAAAAGGAAATTAAGAGTGTTGTGCAGATGTGTCAACTCCACACAAGGAATGTAAACATTACAGACTGCAAACACATACAAATAAAAAATAGACCAAATCAAAATAAACAAATGTTTACCATTCATGAAGTGTATATATCCAGGTAACTACTGCATCCTAGTCCCCAAACCATTAGCTAAGCATAAAACTAACAATAGAAATTTGGTTCGAAGATTGGAGTCTATGTGGAAAATCCTGTTTCAGATTCAGGAGAGGCAGAGTTCAGCATTCAGAACAGGTGGTAAACTGTCATTACATCCTGCCCCAAGGACAGGAGCAGCTTTGCATCTTGAAAACATCGTGCACAGCTGCTTGGGTCTTTTTGCTAATCCCAAATTTGCCAAGTAATTTCTGCATCAGGATAAGTCGATTTCCTGCTCTTCTTTCACCTGGAAATCTTTCTGCTCAGCTATTTCTCGGCATAACTTCTCTGCTTTTTTCCCCCCCTCTGGCTTCTGTTCAAATATCATTTTAATAAGTCAGCTACCTCTAAGCACCTATATAAAATAGCATCTTCCTATCATCCCTAGTCATTCTCTTTTCCCCTTGCTCTATTAATGTTTTTGGAATGGAACTCAGCCTGGCATATTATGCATGCATTGGGTTGTTGATTTGCAGTCTCCCCCATTAGAATACATCTCTTTGGCTCTCTGCTGAAAGGAACAGTGCTTCCCTCTTCACAGACACTGAGTAATATTTGAGGCACAAATGAATGAATAGCCTGAAGGTATCCTTTCACACCGATAGAAAATAAGGTTTGGCACAGTTCTAAGTCTGATATGTCCAAAAGTAAGGCATTTATCAAGTGCCTCTTTCTGATCACCTTTTATATAGTATCATTTTATCCTGTAAGCATCTTATAATATGACTTTTATCCCCAATTGAGAGTTGACTAAACAGTGGATCAGAGATGTCTAACAAACTGAGCTGGGCCATGGTTATGAAAAGGAGAAGTCATGTCATCAAGTCACAACTAAAGCTAAGGTTTACATGCATCCTGGTCGGTGCCTGCGCCGCTCCTTGGGACCCCGGAGGAGAACCAGAATGCCCCCATGCGGGGCCCAGCCCGCCGGAGCCCAGCAGCGCAAGCACCGACCAGGACACATGTAAGCTGCCCTCCGGGGGCCTGACCTCGGAACCCTGGAGGAGAACCAGAATGCCTCCATGCGGGGCCCAGCCCGCCGGAGCCCAGCAGGCTTGTAATCAGGGACAAACATATCCCCCTGCATCAGCAACCTGCTGTTTTGGAGGTCTTGCTAAACTGATGGCAACCAAGGAATATCAAGCAACTATTTGCTAGTATTGTTTTGTAGACTTTGCAGGCCTCTGGTCAGCAACCTGAGCATCTCTTTGGAAGGTGACAGTAGGCAATGTAGCAAGTATGGGGTATTCTCTCCTGTCTTGTCTTCGAGGCCCAATATGGTTCTCTCTGTTTTGCTTTACTCTGATCATTATTATTACTAATAAAAAAAATTAAAAAAATAAATAACGGAAAATAAAAGAAGAAAATAAAAAAAAAATAAAGCTAAGGTTTATGCCACTTCACTAGGTGACCTCCCAGAATAAGAGGAAGACAGCACCACGTTGCACTAATTACCAAGTAAAGCTCAGTTTAATGAACACTAGTTAATTGGTGGTTTAGCTAACTAGGCAAATAATTAAGACTTGAGTATGAATTCTGGTATCACCCCTGAAAGGATAAAGAATCAGGTCTTTCTCTCTCTTTTAAAAATTGACTGCATAAATATAATTTATAAAGATTAGTGCACTTGAAGTCGGGTGTGGTGGCGCAAGCCTGTAGTCCCAGCACTCAGGAGGCTGAGGCAGGAGGATCACTGTGAGTTCGAGACCAGCTTGGGCTGCAATATGAGCTCAAGGCCAGCCTGAACTGCATAGCAAGAACCTGTTTAAAAAAAAAAAAGAAAAAGAAAAAGATTAGTGCACAATAAAATAAATTTAGACACATTTGAAAACTATTTTATAAAAGATATAAAATATTTCTGTTACCGAAAATAGGTTCTTTTTTGCCCTTTCACAGACAAATCCTTGCTGTTCCATCCCTAAGTCTGGGGCAACTATGACAAGTCTCTGAAGGCTAGCATACATTTTCTAGAACTTTTTAGAAGTAGAATCTGACAGTATGTTCTCTTTGCATTGCTTTGCCCAGGATTAATGCTTTTGAGATTTATTTGCATTTCTTTGTTTCCTATTGTTCGCTGGTTTTTATTGCAGAAATATGTTCAATTGTATGAAATTTATTGATACATTCTCCTGTTGATGTACTGTTGATCATTTCCAGTTAGAGCTACTCTTAATAAAGCTTCTATAAACATTTGTGTGCAAGTCTTTGCTTGGACATAGCTTTTTATTTCTCTTGAGTAAATACTGAAGAATAGAATTACGAGGGTATCGATGTTGACATGGTAAGTCTATGTTTCACTTTATTTTAAAAATCTGCCAACATAATTTCAAAAGTAGATGAACCATTGAGACATCTCTTAGGGTTGAGTTGCTCGTTTGTAAGATTGAGGTGTTTGACTAGATGATCTCTAAATTCCTTTCCAATATTTTGTGGCTCTGGAGTTTAATGTGTTAGATTTCTTACACTTGTTTGTCCTGAGTGACTAGACTTTATTATTTCTCCTTTTGCTTTTCATAGCTTCATTTTTATTGCTTTATCTTGTTCCTGTTAATGTCAGTGCTGCTGCTGTTGCTGCTGCTGATAGAGTTATTTGCGTCAAACACAGTTCTAAACATTTTACCTAAATTTTCTCTTTTATTCCTTGCAATGAGTATTGGCAATACTCTTTTCATCATCTGTCTTGGTGATGAAGAAGCAAGTTTAGAGGGGCTGGGAGAGGGGTCTGGCAGTGTAGTGGGAGACTGCAAGGCATGGAGGGAAGGGAAGGGAAGGAATAAGTTAAGAAAGAAGGAAGAAAAAGAAGCTCAGAGAAGCTAAGCAACGTCCCCACATTCACAAAGCTATTGAATAGTAGAATTGGGAAACGAAAATCAAGTCTTCCTGCATCATTTCTATGTTCTTGATTTCCCACCCTTTACTCTGGTATTCAAGTCCTATTTCTTCATCTCTGAGATGCAGATCTATTTCCTCATTTGTTGTCTGGAGCTAATTCACCTTCTCCATGTTGTTCTCCAGTTTTTCTATCATAAACTGGCATGATAACAGTGTTCAATGGCCCAGCAACTTTCCAGAAAGAAAAAATAATAGTGATTCAGTGAGTAAGGCAAGCTTAAAGCTCATCCTACTTATGTTAGCTCCATTAAATTTTCATTAACAGTCAAAATGGGGTTTCTCAAATCAGCATAACGCCAGTAAGCATGGCTTTGCAAAAAAGCAATGTTTAACTAGTAAGATATCTTGTCTGCCTTTTATAGGAATCTAGAGAGTGCATTCATTTCAAAGTATCAGAGAGGTCATTGCCAATTTTGCACTGAACAATTAGCATCCTCCTTCTCATCAAGTGGTGAAATTACCGTGTTAGCTTTTTGCAGGAATCAGAACACATCATTGGCTCTTTAGGCTTGTCTGGGCAGTTATCATTAGGCAGAACACAGACTCAGATATTGAGTATTATCATTTAGATTAATAAAGGATTGTGTGAATATTCTTGACATTTCCCATTCAATTATTTTTCAGAACAATCTTAGGAGGCAAAAGTTAAGACTGTATCAATTTCATTCTCACAAGCCACTAAAATGCCTATGCTATTGATGTCAGCATTAGTGAGCATGTGAATCGTAAGTAAACTAATTCTCATCTCCACAGTATTTATAGAGCTAACCAACCAATGCCATTTAAAATTTTTATTGACTTCTAAACGTCTTGAGGAGAGTTCTGGAACTGCTTTTCCAGAAATGATCTCTGTTTCACTTTTTACTTCTCAATTTGAGGAGTTAATTCAAATACCAACTACTCTGTGAGCCTATTTTATTCTGTTTTCAACTTTCTCATTCTTTTTCATTTCTAGATCACTTACAGTCACACTTGTACATTTAAAGTTTAACTATATGTTGTATTTTTCCCTCGTGTCTCACTAGTGAGGCATTGTGAGGAAGACTGTAAACACTGAGCTCAAAGACTGGCTTTACCCTGTAAAAACAAAGTGGTGCTGGGAAAGCTCTATGTCCTGTGTATGCCTCAATTTCCTCAGTTTAAAAGCAGATAGTAGTGTTCATAGATTACGTACTCTTTGTGCTTCATGAGTTCAGTGCAAGAAATAAATGATATAATGTGTGAAAACATTGTGCAGTAAATGCCAAACAAATGATCATCCTTTGTTATTATTTCTTCTATGTTGATTTTAAATTCCCTGAGGCAGGACGATGTCTTAGGCCTCTACAAATAGTAGATCCACTCTTTCATTTAGGAAAAAAATTTATTTGGCACTTAGTAGGAAGTAAGCAGTGCATGTAGTACGGCGCACAGAGGCGTAAACGAGTCAACTGTTTTTCCTTGTGGCATCATGGTTTAGCAGACGTGGGGTAAATAAAAATAGGATTATATAGTTCCACAACCATTTGGAGTACCTGTGAGTTCTCCTAACTATTAATAAAACCAAGAATGTAGAACAATTTCTTCTTAAGCTCTTGCTGAAGAACAGAAAATCGTGTTTCTGAGGATACCTCTTTGCATTCTCTGACTTTTTTATTTTTGTTTCTTTTTTTATGCTTGTCTTATAAATATTTTGCATTTGAGTGCATGAAGGTGCACTATAAACAGAATCTAGTTTCTTTCTTCTTTTGCAGTCAATTTGTATTCACAATTGTTTCTGGGATATGATTTAAGAGCTGGTATTTCAGCATTGGAAACATTCAGTTTGGAGTTACTGATTCAAAGGTGTTTGGTCCTTTTCTAACTGGCTAAACAGCACCATTACTCTCTCTACAATTATTCCCTGATATTATTTGTATCTGTCTACCTTGGGCTGAGTACTATATTAGGTACCTAGTGAAGAAATGTAACTTAGATATATTGAAAAGGTAAATTGTAACACAGAGCAAGTGTATATCCAGTAAGTGGAGGCTGACGAAAACTAAAATTATCAGATAAAATACAAAATTCTTTCATGAAAACATTGAAGGTGTACCCTGGAATAATAAGGAGTTGTTCAAGGTATTGAATTTAGAGAGGTGAGGAGATCATTGCTGTGGCCATGAGGACATTCAGCTAAGATAAATTAAATTAGGATGTCAAACACAGAATCTGAAGGGCTCAGAGCATAGAAGAGAATGGAAGTAAAAGCCTAGAGCCCCAAAGCTGGCCAAGTAAGTGACAATATGGGACTGTCCGATCCCATTCCTAGTGTTGTTGGGTTTGAGGGCTGAAGTCTCCTTCTGGAGATGGTTTTTTCCTGCCCTGAGCAAAGAATTGGTGAAGATAAGTTCTAATGGTAGCACAATTTCCTTAAAGGTAGGAAAAGAAACAGGCTCTGCAGAGAGAGTGTGGGTCAAGCAAAAGTAGGAAAAGAAATAACATACAATGTGAGGCTGGGCCACCATGCAAGAGGAAACACAGTGACAAAACTCTATATGAATTCTCCTTTTTGTGCCATCTGCTCTTCAGGTTGAAGTGAGATCTAGGCCATACTATCCAGAACCTGTTCTTGGGATGAGGCCAGGGCTTTAGGAATCGCTGTATGCACGTTCCCTGGGATGAACAGGTCACATCCACTTCCCCAGCAGCTTTCCCGTGTCCCAATCTCCTATCTCACTAGGGCACAGACTGTAGCTTCACTAACTTGTGATGTGGACAAATTGGTCAGTGGAAGCCCACTGAACTCAGAAACCTAGGATGGAACCAAGAAACTGAAGAACTTGTAGGGAGAGGAGAAAATTTCAGTTTGAAGCAGTGGGCTTGACCAAGTTGCAGACCAGAGAGGGCAGCCCGTGGAGGTTGGGAGGTGGGACCTAGACTTTTGTATGTGATCAGTAAGCCAGAATGTACATAAAACAGAAATCAACAATGAAGGAAAGAGCTATTCAGTGTGTGGGATTTGTGTTTTCAGCAATGTTTGCTAAAAAATTAAACTTGGACCCCACTTCACTCCTTCCCATAATCCCAGCTCCACTAAAGATTTAAAGATAAAATATTCAGCCACTATGTGAAAAAAGAAAGGTAAAGTAATAAAACTTCTATTAATCATATGTCCATGTATTTTTAGAACAGGGAAGGCTTTCTGCATTTAAAAGCAATGGCTCTGATGGCTCACAACTATAATCCCAGCACTCTGGGAGCTTGAGGCAGGAGGATCCCAAGTGTGAGCTCAGCCTGGGAGATTCAGCAACAGCCTGAATCAGATTTTAAATACGCAGTTGAGGATGGAGCTTTGTAAAAAGGTCCTGGGTTCAATCCCCCGTATCACACACACACACACACACACACACACACACACACACACAGTGGTAAATATTAAGGAGTCAAGATAGAAAAATAATACAGTTAAAAGACCTTTCTTAGGTTAAAAACATCTGAAAGGTAAAAATAATTATAACTGAATGCTCAGTAACACTTTATTGTATAGAGTGCATTAATCTTTAATAAAAATGCTAAGATTCCAATAGGTACTAAACATGGCGAGAGAATTTATTTCAAAATAGATAGAAGGATATAACTAGATAACAAATAGAAGGGATATGATAATATAATGATGTTAGTTATTATTCACTGAACATTTCCTGTATACTAGGCACCATATGATGTATTTACACATACTATTTCATTTAATTTTCATGTTCCTAAAAGTTAAGTTCTATTATTAGTCCTAATTATAGAAAAGCAAATAGGCAGAAAGAGGCCAGGTGGCCTTAGGGGTGAGTTGTATGTCTCAGTTTTTTGAATTAATTGAATTTAGCCTGATACTCATTATTTCTATCGAACAGAGTGTCAATATTTATTGTTCATGATAATCTATAGAAGGAGTCTCAGATTCATTTTACATATAAGGTATTTTTAGCAGACTCTAGCATATTGGAGATAATATGAACAAATAAGACATTTTCCATGATTGATCTTGAAATGTTATAAAAATGTCAAGCCTTCACATGTCATTAATAAGGTCTGATAAAAATTTCAAAAGTATCTTTTATTGAAATTATTCTAAAATTCTCTTGATACCTTAGGTTAAAATGTTAGTGAAGAACTGGATAACTAAAAGGGAAAATTTTTTATGGTAAGTGTCTGTGTGGTGTGTCTGTGTGTGTGCTTTCTTTGACATTTTCTTTTTGATTTTTAAGTATTTTTAAATTTTTGTCCACAATACTTTTCTTTTTGGCTCCAAAACATCCACAATTTGATTTTCAACTAACTTTAAAAAGGTCTATATGCATTGTGAGGTTTTGGTAAGTATATTTGATAGAAGATAAATTAAGAAGATTTTATGTTTTGAAGCCAAGGGAAAAATAAGACTTGCAAACCAATTGATTTCAACATCTGTCATGTTTGGACAGAGTGTTTAAACCACAGTTTGAATACAAATTGAGTTTTGGCTGGCAAACAAGTTCTTATTTCAGAAATAGTTTACCTCAGAAACATTTTGAGGATAAATGTGTTTTACCTTTTCCAAACATTTATGCTAATTTAAGCATGGGCAAATTTAAAAGCAGAAAGGAGAAAGCTTTTGGAAAAGGATGGATTGAAGATACTAGTGTAAAAATTACACGACTATTATCCCAGCATGAAAGCTCACATATTTGATTTCTCCTTTCCCTTCATCACTCTTATCAAATCAGTCAACCTTATCTATACATTTTTTTTGCCTATAACATTTCCTTATTTTCTCTTTTTGCACGATAGCATACTAATGCGGCCTTTGGCCCACTTACTCATAGGCTATTACACTAAATAGCTCATTTCTTTGTTTCTGATTTCTCTTACTTTCAGTCTGTCTCTAGCAGGTCACCAGGCAGATTTTCTTAAAGGGTAGTTTTCTCCAAATCACTACTGTGCACATAAATGTTTTTGCTCTCTTCTAGCCTCTCAGGTGAGTTCTTTAGTTGATACTGAAGATTCATACATCTGATTGGATCCTCCTAACATCTGGCACAATTTTCCTGTTTTCCTGGCCTTGCCTCCAACATTTCTGAATGCTAAGACAGACCCATGTATTAACTCCTTACTGTTTTCCAAGTGTGTTTTAATTGTTTATAGGTGTATGCTTTTGTTCATGTGAGTATCAATTTTCTCAGATTTACTTTTTCCATTTTTTTAACACATGATAAAGGGCTTGTCATAATGTTATCTAGATCCTGGTTTAGATGTTGCATCTCCTTCCCCTATGCCCTTAAAATTGACTTTTAGAGGACAATTTTAGTTTCCCAAAACAATCGAATAGAAAGTACAGAGATTTCCACGTACCCCTGACCTCACACATTCTCATTACCCCCACTGGCAACCTCCCTCAGCAAAGGAGTGCATTCGTCATGGTCTACCAAATTTATGTTGATACTTCATCACCCAATGTTCCCAGTTTACTAAGTTGACAGTTTTCTTTCTTGGTGATGTACATTCTGTAAGTTTGGACAAATTATTATTTGTTTTTTGGTAATGGGGATCAAACTCAAGATCTTACAGCATATATTTACTACTATTGAGCCATACAAAAAAGTTTTAACTGCTTTAATAATCCTTTATGCTAGATACACCCAGCACCTCAGCACTCTGGGAGGCTGAGGCAACATTATATGTTCAACCTCAGCCTTGGAAATTTAGCCACCTAGTGAGACCCTGTCTCAAGATAAAAACATGGACTGGCAGTGTAGTTCAGTGCGTAGGTCATGGGTTTAATACTCAGTACTCCAAAAAAGAAAAAAAATCCTATGTGCTCTGCCTGTTCATCCCTTTCCCTGCTAACGTTTTGACTGCGTCTTGTGTTTTCACTTTCTCCAGAATGTCCTCTAATTAGAATAGCACCATATACAACCTTTTCAGATGAACTTTTTTCACTTACTGTTATATTAATGTACCACAGTATATTTATCGACCAAAGGACTTCTTGGCTGCTTCTAAGTTTTGGCAATTATGAATGGAATTGCTGTAAACATCTATAGATAGATTTTTATGTGGATAGAAGTATGTTTTCAGTTCTTTTGAGTGAATACCAACAAGTGCTATACTGGATCACATGAGCACATTTGGCCTTGTAAAAAACTTCCAAACTCTCCTCCAAAGTGGCAGCGTCATTTTGCGTCCATGTGCAGTGAATGAGCAGTCTTGTTGCTCCACATCCTGTCCTGGACAAGTAGGTTCTGGAGTTGTCTCAGTATTCCTGAAGTTTGTGCCTAACTTGGTCTGCAAATTTTCCATGTGTCTGACAGATCTGAGTGACTGAGGAAACTCAGGATTGGATACACTAATCATATACTCAAAATATAAATCTGACTTTCAGTTTTGCCTGCCTGACTGGCAAGCACAAGGTCCTGAGTTCGATTCCCAGTATCAAAATAAATAAACAAAAAAATAAATATTGCCAAAATTTTAAAAATAAAAGGAATAAAAAATCAACTACTAATGAATGTCTAAATATGATTTCTTTATGCTGTTATAAAGAACATAAGAAAATTGTTTAGAGCAAATTTTGAAGGTTATAAATTATCCAAATACTAATGCATTTGGAGCAGAGAATGAGAGGAAGAAAAAACTGTCAAAGAAGTGAATATAAAGAACTCAGAAAAAGATTAGATAAACTCTTTAAAGGTAAGAGTGGTTTCATGGACATAAGAACTCATAGGAGCTGCTGACGCAGAAAAATTTGCATCTATGCTTGTGTTCTTTGCCACTGTTGTTCTTAAGAAAGACTAAGAAAGACATGAATTTGGGTTTTCACCCTTCTCTTGTACATCTCCCATAGAAAACAAACCTCTTCTCAACAGGAGAAGAGTAATAAACTCTATTGCTCCAACTCATGGGCCAGAGAAAATCAATTCCTACCATTGGAGGAAGAGCAGAGCCCCATCTTGGAGCCAGATCACTGGAGAGCTACTGTTCAAAAGGGAGATAACTATGGAAAAAATCTCAATACTCAAAGATCCAGGGACACAGGACTTGCCTTGGTTGGAGAGTGAAGCAGAACAAGAGAAAACTCTTCACAGTCAACTGAACATTAGGTTATCAAGTATCAGATTATATATGAGAGCAATGTGCCGCTGTGAGTGTGAGCAAATGATAGGGAAAAACCCTTGATAAATTAATATCAGAGAAGCTAAAAGCTGAGTTTTGAAGACCACTGATGAAAAATCCCACTCCAAGTACCAGGCGGTTTCCCAAAGACTCATGTATTGAAGGCATTGTCCCCAGCTGGTGGTGCTGTTGGGAAGTACTGGAAATTGCAGGAGGTGGGGCTTGGTTGAAGGAAGTAGGTCACTGGGGGTATGCCTTCAAAGAGTGCAGTTTTGTTCCCTCCCCTTTGCTTCCTGGCTGCTATGGAGTGAGCAGTTTTGCTTTACCATAGCCTTCCTCCATAACATTCTGCATCACCACGGAACTAGAATCAATGGAGCCAGCAAACCACCTAATGAAACTTTGGAAAGCAGGAGCAAAATAAATCTTTCTTCTTAGGTGTTTTGTTACAGCAAAGGAATACTAGCACATACATACTAATGGAATCTGAAACTGGTGGTGCACTGAAGATAAACAGAGAAACATTAAGACTCAATGTAGCTCAGTTCCTAAGTAGGGTTATTTACCCACAAAATCCCACCAAAAACAAAACAAACCAAAACTAGTGAAAGAAAATTTTTCATTTGCATGCATAAATAATATTTACTTTAGTAAACTGTGCGCCTATCTTGAACACAATGTCCAATTTCCAACTAAAAATTACTAGACATGCAGAAAAGCAAGAAAAATCCACCCTTCATCAAGAGACAGAACTCAAATATAGGTAGGTGTTGACAATCACACAAAGAATGTGAGGAAGGAGTTAGTAGTACGCTGTTGTTTCTTATAGTATAAGTAATATTATTTGAAACTAGAAACTGATGAATTAATGAGTTAATTTTAAACTGTAGACCAATACTGACAAGCTTCAAAAGTAGTTTAAAAGAAATCAGAAGTATAATTAATCTATTCAGTATAAAATTAGTATCATTCTGGTTTTTTATTTGATTTTTATTTATAGAATACTTTTTCTCTTATAGCATCTTTTTAGATCTGTCTGCAATAGACCACATTATTGATAAATATTACAAACGATACATATATATTTCTAACCTTGATATTTTGTACAAATTAAATGCAGATTTATATTTGAAGAAAATTAAAATAGGACAAAAACAGTGAATTCACAATTATGCTCAAACTATATTACTTATCTTCATTTGAGGATCCATGAAACAAAGAAAACTGATTTAAACACAAAATTTGAAAAGTGAAATTGTCAGTGGGAAAATATCTTCGCAGTATTCCCTTTCTATGGCACATGTGCATGTTTGATTTTCAGGATAAGCTGTAGACCTTTGGAACAAGGAAAAAAATTAATATGTACATACACACAACACATCAAAGAGTGGAAAAGTCAGATGGTTATTCTAGTAAAATGGAGGATCAGCATAAAATAGAGAGGATTATTGACAATTCAGACCAGAAAGAGATGTGAACAATTCTTAAAAAAAGGTTTTCAATTGGCCTTTCTACTTTAATATTCATTCTGCTCCATTTTTAATAAAGCACACATAAAGATTAGAGCCAAAATCTGATAATTAACTACACAGCAGCCACTTATTTCCCACTCTGGGTTACTGTATGATGACTTCTTTTTTGGTGGTCAACACACAGCATCCTAGTTTAACTAAATTTGGTAAATACAGGTTCAGTATTTGAAGTTAACCTGGACTTGAAAGTGGGTTTATTCAAATTGCTTAATATTCTTGGACTTCATTTCCAAATGGGGGTAACATTTAGAGATTTTGTATGTAGAACATACAGCATGGTGCTTAACATGAATTACACAATATGGATTAATGGCGTCATCAAGACAATGCCAGTGGAACTGATACAGAAGGAGATGCATCTAATTTGAGGACTGACTTTAGGGGGATCTCTGGTGGTTTGCACTGCCTTTCTTGGCTTCAATTTCCTCATTTCTAAAATGATGAAGGCAGGAGCATTAGCTACTGAAGCATTTCTGTACTGACCACATGCTTTAAGCAAACAAGATCTTAGATAAAAGATCACTGTTCAAAAGTGATACCAGCAGAGCTGGTAGACTGAAGTAAGGGAGTGGAGTGAGAACTAAACTTTCTTACTTGACGCTTACTGGGGTTGCTGGAGGTGGGACATAGTGGTGTCTGCAGAAGGCATCGCTGCCAAGATGCTAGAGAACTAGGCTTTCTGCTTACTGGTGTTTCTGTGTACAGTGTATTAGCCAGGCGACTTTTCACTAAACTAATTGCTTACTGTATTTATTTCAGAATGGAGGTAAATAATAGTCTTAAAGTAATAGATGTTTGTAATCTATTTTAATATTTAGATAAATTTTGTACTTCAATCCACTGCTTAGAACTCGCTGTATGAAAGATTAACTCAGCATACTGTAACAACTTTTTATATATGGAAATTTCTAGTCAAGTCCCATACAGCCATAACTATTATAACTTATAATATATATATATTCAATATCTATCTATAGATATAGGTATTTTATATCTACCACTATCTTTATATCCATATCTATATCTATATACATTTTGACCAAAATGGATCTGATGGCACCTTTCTTATGGAAATGTATCTATCATTTCATTTCCATGAGGGAGGTGTCATCAGATTCATCTTGGTCAAAATAGAATTCCCAAGGTGAATAAGGTTAATTAGTAATTTTGTGAAGTGTCTTTATTTTTAAATCAGACTGAGAATTGTAAATGCATACCAGGCTTTATTGTCATATTATCTTCCAATAATCCTTAGAGGGAGGTGCCATTATTGTCATTTTATAGATGTATAAAATGTTATTCGTGTTTAAGAGTCTCACCCTAAATCACATTGAATATCAAATGGCAAGCGCGTGTTCAAAGTACAAATTTTGTGATTCCATACCCAGTCTTAAAAAGGGGTGGAGGAAAGAATTGAAAGGTGTTATGTGCATATACCAGCTTCCTATGGTGAATGTAATTATTATGCACTGCAAACATGTACTAATAAAAGTTAAAAATGGTTAAAAAAAAAAGGAGTCAGTGGAAATTCAGGCAGAACGGCTCACAAGGTTTTCTTTGTTAAGAATGTGTTTTTACTGTTTTGTTTAAGAATTCTAAGTAGTTCAGAGAAGCTCTCTGAATCATTCAATGATGTACAATTAATAAATATTTAGGGCACGTCTGTTTTTCAAAGGCATAATGGGTGAATATTCCTCATGTTTTAAATTATAGTGAAAACATTTGCATTCTGATACTAATATTTATTGATTTTTTGAGGTTCAATAGATAGTTCTAATGATAATTTCTACATCTTCAGAGAAAACCTGCATTCATGAGTAACACTTCATGTCATTATTTACATCCATTCTCATTTTCTATAGGCTTAAAAATCTCTATTCATTATGAGAGCCAAAAGAAATGGGTACCCACCAGTGTCCTATCAAATTTTGATCCATTTTTTCAGTTAATTCTTTATTTGAGAATGCAGTGCTTCTCCAAAATAAATAAGGGATGCACTAAACTGCAGTGATTAGCATTCAGTGAGTCTCAGATTCCATTTACTTATGGAAATCGAATCAAATATAGCATTTTAGCAATACTGTTGTGATGTCAGCTGCCTGATTTGGCTGTTATAACTGCAGGAGTTACTGGTTTAATATCACATTAGCACATCATTAACTTGAACCATGCCACAGCAGTATGAAAATTAGCAATTTTCATTTTTCAAATGAGACAATACGAACTTTTCCTGCTGCTTAAATTTGTTTTATGTGTGTGTGTGTTGGGATGAGGTGATGATAGAGAATGAATGGAGAAAGGTTATATTTTAAATCAATAACAAGTTGCTTTTGCAAAGTGTGCGTATTTTCAGAAATTAAATCTAAGGCATATTTTATAATAAAAATGAGATAAGTCCTTTCACGTTAAAATTTTTTATACTTTTGTTAGCTACCTGAAAACCTTTTTCAGGTAAGTTGGGTCAGAAGTAAGCAGGTAAGCTAGTAAAAAATAAATGAAACCTCTCCACTTTATTGTTTAAAATTACATATTGACGTTATATTAAAATATATTTGAATGATTGAATAAAACTCTATCTTCTATTAGAACTTTGAAATACTACCTTTCTAAAATTTGGTATTTATGTGCTGTTTTATATTCATTATAATCTTGAGTTGTATGATCTTTTTCAATTGTGCACATACTTTAACACATTATATCAACTTCACATAACTGCACTCTCACTAAGTTGCCTCAACGTATGACTTTCTTTTTGCTCTGTTGTTTGGTAATAGGCAACTATTTGAAATTAGTATGCATATTTATTGAAGCCAATACTACTTAAATATTAATTTTTTACCATTGCCGCTATTATCTTCTTCCAAAAGTCTTATCAAATATATATTCATGTTGCATACTTCATGTGTCAAGTTCTCAGCATTTTTTTTATCACTTAAAGATTCCATTAAATATTTCACTTGCAATCTGTGTGATTTTCTTCAATCTATGTTTACACATTCTCTCTGTAGTTGTGCCTAGTCTAATTTTTATCCTCAGAATTTCTATTTGGTTCTTTATAATATGGCTGTCTTTTCATTTTAAAATAAACTATTGGTTTTCATTACTTTCTCTTCATTAACTCCTTGAGTGTTTCACCATATTCATTTTAAAGCTGCATTCTTTCTGTTCTATGCTAAGGGTCTGTGGTGTAATTTCTTTTGTTTCTTCCTTCCCTCCAATTTGTTTTCCTTTTGGTACTGTAGGCTTTTTTTCTGTGAGTTCATTTTGAATGGAAAATGTTGTTATGTGCACCCTAAGTGATATAATCCTCCTATAGGGTTGACATTACAAGCCAGAGGAAGACAAGAATCTCAGACCAGGGTTGGCTCAAGTTCAGGGCTTGAAATTTCTACATTATTTAACTTGTGTAAAACTCGGGTTCCATGTGGGATATAGCTTAAGGCTAAAAACTTTGTTGCATGACTGTTTTGTCTATCACCTTGAAAGGGCCTTCCGGAGAAGGCAGAAAACAAAAAAAATCCTGCTATTAGAATATTGCCATCTTGAATTCAGTAATATATACCAACATCTCAGAACAAGACACTATCACTTATCCTCAGAGACGCAACAGCCAGCTAAAAACCTCAAAGATTCTGCTAGTAATGCTTGTTTCAAAATATACCTGTGGGAGCAGCATTTTGTGACATTTCTCTTCTTTCTATGGCAATTTAGTACTCTTGCTGTGGGAATATTTCTTCCCTGCTTCAATTACTTTTCTTTTCCTGATGATCAAAGTAATACATGCTTATGGAAAAAGTGGGAAAAAAGCACAGAAAAATGCAAAGAAGAAAAACTGGAAAAAAATTACCTATACTTTTATTAAAGCTCTATCTATCTATCTATGTCACATATCTATCATCTATCTATCCTATTGGTTCTTTAGTTCACATGTATTTCCTTTGCATAATTGAGAACACATGAGACATCTTTTTTTGAAAATCCTTTTTTGTTGCTTACAGTTATAGTAGAAGTATATAATGACTTGTGATATTAAGAACTTTGGATAGTCCTCCTGCACTTTCATCAGTCATGGGCTTGCTACAGACTTCTGACTTTCTGGCACTGGGCTTTTATTTCTTTAAATCTCATAGATATATGTCCTTTGCTCATATGAGACTCCTGGTGGGCTGCATTACTACTCATTGATGTCTTGTTCTCAACAGTTTCACAGGTTACATCCTAGATTTTAATTCAGCTATATTTTAACAGTGGCTCAGGCCAATTTGAGAGAGTATAAGGTAACTGATGTGAATGGATTGTGGAAAAAGTGACAGGGAGAGGTTTGATATATGCATATAGTGAACCCAGGAATATTCCATGTGAGTAACAGTCCAAAGGCTGGAATCATGGTGTAAGTAGGAGATGAGGATAAACCTTGGCTCTCCAACTCTCTAGTGGTAGTCCTGACAGTGGGACTACCATACTGCTTACTACTCTGATTCTCAGTATTTCTTTGTGTGGAATGTGGAGTTACTAATCATTAGTTTTCCTTGATCCAGGATTTAGCTTTCTGTGGTTTCAGTAACCTGCAGTCAATCCCTATCCTAAAATATTAAGTAGGAAATTCAAAAAAGAATTCACAAGTTTTAAATCATGGTGGTTCAAAGGACTGTGATGGAGGCATTTTGCTCTGCCCCACCTGGGATAAGAAACATCCTTTTGTCCAATACGTTCATGTTGTATGTGACACTTGCCCATCAGAGATGGATTAGCCCTCTAAACTATCAGGCCCATTGCTGCAGTATGGCAATACTTGTGTTAAAGGAATGTTCTCACATTGTGTTTGCCTTGCGCTATGTCACAATGTGTATGTCATGAACCTATAAACCTCAGTCTCACCACTGTAGACACTATGTCATCTCATATCATCATGAGAATAGAAGTGAGTCTTTTATTAAGATATTTTGTTATAGTTGCTCTATTTTATTATTAGTTACTGTGGTTAATCTCTTAAAGTGTCTAGTTTATAAATCAACCTTCATCATAGGTATGTATGTACAGGAAATAAGGTTTATACTTCACTTTTCTCACTTTCAGGTACCCACTGACTTGGGAGCCTCTTGTCCATACATAAAGCAGGACTAATATGCTGACTTCACAGACTATTTTGTGATGATTAAATGAGGAAATATGAAGGTGTTTGTGTGTAATAGTTGCTAACTAGATGATTCCTGCTGTGTCCACCTTTCTTTTCTCTACCTTTATCATTTTATTACATGAAGACAGTGTTTTCCACAGCCTGATCAATCAGATTGACTTTGGAAACAGGAAGGCAAATAATTTCCGAGACTGTTTTGAGCAAAAATTTTAGAAGCAAATTATACCAGACCATGATAATTCATGCCATTCATATCAAGTTTCAGTAGGGTTGTTTAGATACAGTCAGTCTTTCGGTATCATATGCTAATGTGTGTTAGTATCATAACTAACATATAATAAGCAACAAGCAAATGCTTGTTGAATGAAGATTTGCAGAGACAGACTTCATACACACAACTTTTATGGTACAGAAATTGCCTAGAACTTACTGGCTTTGGTTGTCTCTTATGATTATTTATATTCGATATGTCCTTAAGAATTTTTGTGACTATGAAACCTTCTTGATTACACAGTTATATTCTTTGTAAATTTTTAAGGGGGATAAATGGAAGCCTAAAATAATGAAAGTCCTAGGACACCTCCATCACCCTTCTTTTTAAACTTCATGCCTTTTAATACAATTTACATGTTTTCAGAATCATAATGCTTATTATTCTTAAACTATGTTGTTTAATCATTCAAATATGGAGGATAGTGTTCTATAAAAAATCACTAAAAATTAGCCCTGATGTTAAGTTAGAAAACATATAGGCTAGAAAAAAATAACCTAAAACCGTAGACTATTACTAAACAATTATTTGCTTAAACTTTTGAAGGAGCAGAATGAAGAAGTTGATTTTGCAAAGGGAAATTACACAGAGAAACAAATTTCATTCAGGGCAAACTTAATAATGTTTCAACAAAACGAAGGCTGCAAGAATGGGGGGCCCATACAAAGTAGCTGACAAAAATAAAGAAAAACTAGCCTTCACTATTGGAAATTTAATTAATCTATCAGTGTGTTGTTGCCATGTTCTCTTCATGCTTGTGGTATTTGCATTTTCATGTAAATGTACATTAACCAAATTAGTAAAAAAAATTGAATTCTCAGTCTTTGCAACATGAAAGTATAACAAACCTTGTCCTTAAAATGTACAATAATATTTTCATTAGTTGTGTCATTAGTACATAAAAGGAATTAGAAATGTGCCATTAGCTCTTTATTTTCATCAGGTTGTGATAGATATAGGTCATTAACAGCACCAGAGAGCTGTGAGGTAAAGGGCAAAGAGTGGATCTTGGTGATGTAAGAATGAAATTCCTGACTCAACTTGTGCGTCAGAAGCTGAAGTGCTTGGGTGTTAATGTTTCTTTGTTCCTTTACTTTCTTCCTTAAAAAAAATGAGGGCAATAAGGTTCCCTTCAGAGTCATGGTGAGGACCAAATTAGAAAACACCTGAGAAGAGGCTTTGCAAGTGGACTTAGAGGATTTTATTCTCCAGACCAGTAGCATGGGCAGTGCCTGGGAATTTATTAGACATGCAAATTCTTGGGCCTCCCTAGAGACCTGCTGAATCAGACACTCTAGGGATGAGACCCACTCATCTGTGTTTAATAAGCCCTCGAGGTAACTCAGATACCCACCAAAGGTCAAGAACCACTGCTAACCTAGTATCAGGTTTTGGTGTACTGTGATGTTCTAGGACTTGAATGCTCACTGGTTTCTGCCTACAATTCAATCTCTAAGTGTAGATTAAAGAACAGTGTCCACAAAAACAAAACAAAACAAGACAAAACAAAACAAAACACAGCAGTAAAACAAAGACAACTCAGTATTAATCACCCCTGACTTACTTGGTGAACAGACAGTGCATCATTGTGGCTGGAATTTTCCCATGATGTCACATTACTTCCAAATGAGATGCTCTGTCCCTCAGGTGGCTGTGCTTGTGGCAGGGGCATGAGAGGTTTACAGAGAAGCCACCATAAAGAAAGAGAAATGACATAATCAAAACTTGCCTACTTTTCATTTTATCACAAGGCAGTTCCTGAGCTAAAACATACAAATGGCTTAGAATTACTGGCCCATGTGTGTGGTGACATTAAGAGGGATAAGACCTTCATTTTGCTGATACTGGGAGACAAGGAGGGAAATAAAAAGATTTCTGTCTAGCATTCATACAGGTGCCACCATACACCTGCAGCAGTCCCAAATCAGGAGTTCCATTTCTGAAGCTCTCCGTGCCACACACATGCTAAATACCAGGAAGGGGCGTCTCACTGTGGGCTAACATTGGTGCTTTTCACTGATGAAGGAAAGTGACTCTAGCTTCAAGAAAGTGACTGACTTTCCCTAAGTCACAAAGCCAGTACTTGTCTGAGGCAGAAGTCTATTGGATCAGAAATAGGCTTCTGATACCCATTACATCATAAGTTTTGTTTTGGGGAGAATTTGGATCTAGGACGGCTTTTAAATTGCCATGTAGACTAAGAGACAGAACTTGAAGACATTGCCATGATGTTGTGGTGTTGGCTCCTTCTCATTCCGCCTTCAGTGGTTTATCTAATTATTCACAGCAGCTGTGTTAGTACACAAAAGATGTTTAATCCTATATGACAAATACCTATTATGTTCTTGTTCAGTCTTTGCATGTTTTTATAAACTGCTTCCTCCTGACCCCAGGCATGAGGTATCAGCAATGGAGCCTTGACAGTCATTTAAATCAGTGAGGCTCTGCCTTTCTGACCAGAGTCTATTGATCAGAAATAAAGTTTCTGATACTAATCAGGTTATAAATTTTGTTTTGGGGAGAATGTGGATCTAGGACAGCTTTTACACTGCCATGTAGACTATGAGAAAGAGACAACAGAGCTTGAGATAAAACTTGATGCTCAAAGGCAAGACTATCTCAGTAATATTCGCTTTCTAAATCAAGTTTTTTCCTGAAGTCCTATTTCTGGGAATACCCTTATACCTGT
This sequence comes from Dasyprocta punctata, assembly GCA_004363535.1. Taxonomy (NCBI): domain Eukaryota; kingdom Metazoa; phylum Chordata; class Mammalia; order Rodentia; family Dasyproctidae; genus Dasyprocta; species Dasyprocta punctata. The sequence goes on along the minus strand of RJWM01004282.1, from coordinate 80,286 downwards.
ATCAGAGATTTCCTGTTTCCATGTAAGCAAGTCCAATGTTTATCAGATGATTGCAATCAATCATCTCATTTGTTGATGGAAATGCTTGCAAGAAACTCAGTAACTTTCACATAAGTCTTTTGTACTCACCAACCACCACTTTTGGTTGCTCAAGGTCCTTCAGCATCTGTATTCTTTCCCCTACAATAAACTTAGGTGCTTGGGTGCTCGATGTACTTGTCTATTTTCTTCACCCATCTCTCTATCTCTACACATTTGCACATGCTCCTAGCCTCCCCATCTCCATGCAGACTGTATAGGTCTTGTCAATAGCCTTTTTTTTTTTTTTTAAATTTTGGTAAACTCTAAAAAGTTTTTTTATCCTCCTCCTCATGTGCTCTTATCTCAGGTTTGAATTTACTGTTCTAAAACTTTGTTACCTTCCTTGTGCTTTATTTAGTTAAAGTAAGTTGTAAAATTCAGGGCCAAATCCCTGTTGTGCGAACCTTAAACATAATGGTTTTACCTGCTTCCATATCCCATTAGATAATAAGTTATGTGTTACATATCTTCATCCTATCATCTCTTAAGGAAGGGTAAGCAATGCTTACAAACAGAGTTACAGAAATTTAGAATTCAAAGATATCCAAAGTTTACTAGGTGCCGGAGATTCCAGGCATGCAATTGCTCATCTAAACTTTTTCAAGACTTTCAGTGATGGAGAGTAGTACAAATTTATAAATATTTTTCTGTTAAAGTCTAACTCTTTGTCACAACATGATGCTACTACATGGAGCACCTCAGGGCAATTTTATTCCCGAAGCTCTCTGGTAACTTTGTCTTTTAAGTTTTCCTTTATGAAGATAAATATCAAGCTTTACAACTGTTTCATTAAGAGTGTTTATAGTCATTCAGTATTCTGCTTGTGAACATGAACTTATTTTACAATGTTTGTACTGTGGCCCAATTTTGAAAATTGAACATAGTAAGTGGAGCATGACCTGGATATATAGCCCTATAGAAGAGTTTAAGATCACATTGGTATTCCTAATGCCTCCACCATCTTATTAAATTCTAGGATTTCTTTCACATGTTATATTCTTAAGTACTATTATGGTTCAAAACAAAATCTTGAGTCTTACTCTTATGCTAATATGGTTTAAAACAAGAAAAGAAATGTGACACTCACATAACTATCAAAGCAAGGATAAGATCTCACTGCAGAAATCATTCACCTCTAACTTTCTGTATACCCTTATCCTGCATTTTCGCCACACTTACTCTTTTTTTCTCTGTGTTTAAATAAAAACAGGTGAGTTGTGCCTCTTTGTCAAAGCTAACCTCTTCTTTATCAAGGCTGACCTCTCCATCCATAGAATTCATTTTTTTTCCTTCCTGGGAGTTATACTTATTAATTAATTAATTATATCTTTGTTTATTTCTTCTCTTTTGCTGGGGCTGTCATTTCTGTCTCTAATTGGAGACTCTTCCATTACAACTGAAACAGAATCTCACTTTGGTTACTACCTCTTCTCTTTCCTTTCTTTTATTATCAGGCTCCTTTAGAAAGTACATGTGATACTTAGGTGTACTTTAATTTGTCTTCAATCTCAACCACTCTACTGAAATTGTGCCTATTAAACCTAACAACAGGCCTGCCTGTGAAATTTCAAAGGTTATTTTAAAGTCTTCATTTTAATGGACCTCTGGATTGCCTTCAATAGTGAAATCACTTCTTTTTGAAAACTCTCTGTTTCTATGACTTCCAGGACCCAGGGCTCTCATAGATTTTCTTGGAGCCCTCTGATCATCCTTTGCTGTGGATTTTTCCTCTCCTCTTTCTGGCTTGTAAACTCTGCCATACCTGCAGAAACCTGGACAAACTTAGCTCCCTAACTCCTCTCCCCATATTTGTGCCACTGTCTCTTTCCTCCTCCCCATCACGACCATCCTCAGTTCGTGTGACCCACATGAAAGGTGAATCTGAACATGATGCCTCTGGGTTCAATCTCTGTTTTACTTCTTCATGGCTTTGAGATAGAGGCACACACCTGTAACATGATTTAGCTTCTCCATTGCTGACCCTTTCTGCTTCTTCAGGATCATCTTGCCTTGCCCTGCATTTCAGTGCATGCACCATAGCAGTTATTTCACCATGGAATCAAATGATTCTCAACTCCAGGACCACTTCAGTGGGACACCTTCCTTTTCCCCTTCACTCTTCATTGGGTTGGTTAAATGCATTTGTTAGACTACACCTATCATTGCATTTTTCTTTCTATGAATCTCTTCCTTCAATTATACTGAATGCTGTGAATTATTAACACAGTATTTTAGCTTTAAAAAACACCTTTTTTCTAGCAAATGACCCAAATACATAATTAAACACTGAATGTGATTTTTTAAAAAATAATTTTATTGGTCCACTTATGATATGCATAATGATCACATTCATAATAAGGAATTTGTACCATACGTGATGTGTTTTGATTCTTATTTATTTTCCCCATTCTCTTTCTTTTTCTTCAACTTTTATTTCTCTCCTTCACAAAAGCTATACATTTCCATTATTCCTTCTCTTTTCTTTTTCCTTTACCCTACCTTCCCTTTCCCATCCTCCCTCCCTCATTCCCTTTCTGCTTTGAACATTTTCTTCCTATTTCCCAATATCTACCATTGTTTTTGGTTCTTATTTACCCCTTTGGTTTCTTACACCAGAGAAACAATGCAATATTTAAACACATGTGTCTGATTTATTTCACGTAAAAATATGGTCTCAAGGTGAATCCATTTATCTGAAAATGTCTCAAGTTTATACTTTTTGCAGAGTAGTACTCCATTGTACATCAAAACCACAATTTCTTTATTCATTCATTCACTGATGGGCATCTGTGCTGTTTCCAAGATTTAGCTGTCACAACTGTGCTGCTATAAACATGGGAGTGCATATGTCACTGTGATATGATGTTCTAAACTCTTTTGGGAAGACACCAAGAAGGAGACTAACTGGGTCTAATGGAACTTCCAGTTTTAGTTTTTGAGGAATCACCATATTGATTTCCTTATTCATTGTACCAATTTAGACTCCTATCAACAGAAACACTACATGTAATTTTGATATTCTCAACTTTCTACATTTCATAAATTGCATTCTATCTTTTATCTTGTACTACAGATACTTCGTTTCAGTCCACCTCTTCAGGCTACTATCAGTCTTTTTATTGTTTGCTACTTTTTATTAGTATATGTTTGAAAAACATAATAATTATATTGATTTTAAGGAATTGGTACCTATACATAGTGCATCTTGATCACTTTTACTTTCCATTCCCTGGCTATTTTGAATTTTCCACATTACCACTAATGCTATTCATAATTGGTACTGGTGGATTAGATTTGCGTTTCACCTTAGTTTTTATTGAAATCATTAGTTGAATAAGATGAATCCTGTGGTAGATTTCGAGAGCTGATGGGGTGTATGTATCTTTGCTTCTAGCATCTTCTCTGTCACCTTCCTTCTTCTCTCCCTCTGACCCCTTTCCCCTTCCTTTTCCTCTGTTTGGAGCAGCTGAAGCTGGAAATCATTGTGGGACTGAAACAAAGCTGGTCTGGAGAACAAAGAGCGCAGGAGGCAAATTATGTGAACAAGCAGCTCTAGTCCAGAGAAAATCAAGCCCTTAGGTTGCCATGTAGGCAGATTGCTAGGCAACGGGGTGTCACATGACATTGACTCCTCAAATGTAAAAAGAAATGCACTGCATTGGTTGAGCAGTTCCTTTCCTCCCATCAGGAGAGAATGCTCCACCTGACCTCAAGTTTCTGTAGTCAGTCTCATCTTTATTTCTCCATCACCCCGTACCCCTAACTTTGAGACCTGTGCTGGATGCAACATTCCTCCCTTTTTTCCCTCCTCCTGCTCCTTCTCTTCCTTCTTCTCTTTCTTCTCCCCCTCCTCCTCCATTCTACTGCTTCCTCCTTTTTCTTCTTCAAAATAAAGTCATCTTTGCCAAATAGCTGCTCAGTTGCAGATCAAGTTTATGCATGGATTTCAGCCACAGTCTTCCATCTCCTCCCTCACAAATGCTTTACCTAATGTCTTCATTAAAAGACAATGAAAAGTAAATATTTAATGGGAACTTGTATTATAGCAACATTTCATCATGTGTTGCTTAGCGAAGAGTTATCAGAGAAGGGGTTGTGCAGGTTAAATAAAGTTTATTTTTAATGGTGTATATAAGAGCAGGGCCATTTTCTATTGGTCATATTAGAGACTTTGTAATAATTGCAAAACATATGTTCTATTTATCATTACTCTAGGGAAAAGTAGTCCATTATATATGTGAAAAAAAATACACATCTTGAGGAATTCCATGAAATATGATTTTAATATTGATTGAGGAAAACTAAATATTAACAACTGATATATGTTGAATTTTTATATGTGCAGGAACTTTTAGGGGCTTCATGAGTAGTAGTTTACTACCCAGAATACCTTTTTTTAAATTTTTTTGGTACCGAGGATTGAACTCACAACCTCATGCCTGCCAGGCAGGAGCTTAAGCCACTGAGCTAAATCCCTGGTCCTATTTTTTGAGACAGGGTCTCACTATGCAGTTCAGCCTGGCCTTGAACTCACTTTGCAGCCCAGACTGGTCTTGAACTTTCAATGATCCTTCTGCCTCAGCCTCCCATGTGCTGGGATTATAGGCATGTGCCACCCTGCCTTGCTCAGAATACCTTTCTAAAGGATGTTCTTGTGTCATTCATTTGTTTTTCGGATGAGATACTGAAGCACAATGAGATGAAGTAACTTGTCCACAGCCAGTAAGTTGCATGGTCAATCGAGACTGATTCAGAAGATTCTCCAGTCTATGCCCTTGTTGCCAGTCTTACATAACAGATAGTCATGCCTCTCTTTGGAAGAAACATCATCTCCTGTAATACAACTCATCAAATCTCTGTGTGCATTCATTGGGTAGGTGTCAAGAGTTTCTGGGTTTACATTATAAATAATAGAAACCCAAGCGGACATAGAAGTAAAATCAGAACCAAAAATATTCCCTGTTCATCTTCTTATAATCTAATTTGTTTTTGATGAGCACAAAAGCAATTTGGAATAGGGGAAGGCCCATGATTATATATATATATATATTTTTTTGTTGTTGTTGTTGTCATCATCATTAACTTCATTGTCATAGAAAATAATCTTTCCATTTTCTAGTATTTCTCCCTTGGCTCATAAATAGGAACTTGGCTTTCTTGACTACATTAGGAAGATAACAAGAGCATTTCCTTTACCTCCACACCTTCATTACCTTCACTTTCATTACTCCTTGCTCGGGGAACTATAAATCGTGCAACGGGGGAACAGTGGGACCCAGTGGAGGGTCCCATGGTACCTTCCCCTCTCTAAGCTGAGATCTTATCTATTCTGTTTCTTAATCTTATTGCCATATGCAAATGAATTAATATCAGTGTTTTTCCATTCTGCATTAGGTATGCAAGATTATTTCAAGGTAAGAGGAACATAGAACTTTTGTCTGGGAATGTAAACAGAAATTCTGGAATTCTTAAATATAAAATTAAAGGTAGTGAGCAGAGCATGGTGGTGCATGCCTGTAATTCTGGAACTCAGGAGGCTGAGGCAGGAGGATCACTGGGAGTTCAAAGTCAGCTTGGGATACAAAATGAGCTCAAGGTCAACCTGAACTGCATAGTGAAACCCTGTCTCGAAAAGACAGAAACAAACAAACTGAAACCAAAACAACTACAATAACAGTAAAAATTAAAGGTGGTATTATGACTCCTTTGACTCTTCTTTCAATATTTACTGATCATCTACCATGTGTCATACACCCACACACGATCATAGGTCCCAGAGGTTTCATAGTTAACAAAAAAGCTCTCCCTCCCAAATCCTCATAAATGGCAGTAACTCTGCCCCCAGGGAGCCCAAACAAATAGACAAACAAACAAACAAAAACTACGAAACATATTGAACAGTTGTAAGATTTAGGAAAAAAGTATAACAGATAAAGGGGAGTAAGAGGAGGCATGGCAAAGGTGGAGTGGTGCTAGTTCTGAGTGGTCAAAGAAAGCTTCTCTGCTCTGAGATTTGAGCAGAGGAGACAGTGCATCTTGCGAGCGTGTTTGGAGGTTCGAGCAGGGGAGTGCAGCTACTAGCACACCCTTGACCCGAGGAAAAGGTCCTCCTCTGTGGAGGGGTGGTCAGATCGGGGTGCTTGTCTTCTTCAGTTCAGCTTGAAGCTTCTGGCAGAACACACATGGAGTGGTGAAGGAGGAAGGGGACACTCGCCTCGCCAGTCAGACCCTCCGAATCAGCCCTGGCGATCAATGGGGTGACAGATGTCGCAGCCAGATGGCCCTCACATCCACAGAGTGTGTTTTGAGGCTACCGATGGCAAGCGTGTTCTGAGAGTGAGTTCAAAGACCTGGAGGCAAGCTCAAGCACGGTATTATTTGGGAGAGATTCCAGGAGGTCGGTGTGGCTGAAGCAGAGTGAAAGGGGAGAATCTAAGAAATGAGTTCTGAGGGAAAGAAGAAAATAAGCTTAAGTAGAGCCTTAATGCCAGGCAAAAATTGGAACTTACTTTTTTGAGAGATGTGAAACAAGGATTCTATAGAACACTATGGTCTGACTTGTGTCTAACCAAGACGATTCTGAGCTTAGTGTGTAGTGCAGGCACCATGGGTGAGGCTGTGGCTGTAGGGAGGGTCAGGAGGAGGCTCCTGTGAGGGCTTGGTAGGGAGATATAGTAGTTTAATTTAGTGAGGCAGCAATGGAAATGGTCAGAACTGATATATTCTAAACATATCTTAAAGCTAAAGGCAAGAAGCATTTGCTATTGAATTGAATACGAGATTTGATACTGTACATGTCGCAATTTTTTTTACTAAGTAGCACTTTAAAAACATTATTTCTAAATATTACATATAAATATAATTAGCAAGAGTAGTATGATCGATATTCATATACCATTTACCCAGATTCCATCCTTATCAATATTTAAACACATATGGTTTAATTATCTTTTAAAAATAATGTTGCATTTGTTGAATCATTTTAAAGCAATCTAGCCAGCATGAGGTGTAAGTTGGGAATCAACACAAGATGTCAAAGAGGGACTAAGTGTGATGTCATGAGGATACGGGAGGGAGAATGATTCAGATCTTGTGAAGAATGGAAAGAAAAACTACCTTTCCAGGACTAGTGGAGTCAGTTCAGGGCAGAAAAGCAGTCAATTCCTATAAGGGCTGCAGAGAAACTACTGTGATCAGAGGTGATCTAGATTCTGTTAATACAAAAAGGTAAAAGAAACACTGAGGATGTTTTGCAGTTTTGATGGTAATTGGCTACAGCAAAGGATTTCAGGAATTGAAGAGTGAAGGAATATGAAGGAAAAACAGAATAAAGTTTTACAGATCTATATAAGGCTTAACTATGGAAGGTGGGGATTGACCTGTGATTATTCTGAGGTTTTTAGGGGTAGGTGACATAAAACAATAAAAGTGGTTTCCAGGCAGAAAATGGTGGCATGACTGTAGGTTTTAAAGTGCAGAGAATTCTGGGTATCAGAGGTCTCCATTTTATACTGGTTGGTGGATACAGGAGGCTTGGAGATGGGTGATTTTACTCTGGGTTTGTGTCATTCTATTAACTCCTCTTGGGTCATGGGTGGGGGAGCTCATAACTGAGTTTCTTTCTAGCCTGTTCTATTTTCCATATTTTCTCAATGATACATGCATCACACTTTGAGAATCATTACTCAATACTGCCTCTCTTTGGACTACCAAAATCACGGATAGTATCCAGGAATGTCATGAATTAAAATGGCTGTAGAAGTTATTTGTTGATACTTGGTATTATGAAAAAAAAAATGATTGGAACATGGTTTCTCAAAAGACTTATGTAGCTATGGAGAAAAAGATATGTAAATGATCACCTGATAGAAAACAGAAGCAAAAATAATATTTAGTTGGAGGAAAGAAGTGATGAGTTCTGGGTATGGGAGGAGGATAGTGCCATGGACTCAAGATGCTACTATACAGGAAACGAAATGTGACAAAAGCCTTGAAGGAAGCCTAGAGCACACAGGGAAAAGAATGGAGAATTCACACAAGAGGAGGGGCCATAGAAAGCCACACCCATGTAAGTGAGTCTGATCTTTGTGCATCCATTCAGTGAGGCAAGAACCTTTGGAAATTATCTTTGAGTCTCTTCTTCGGCCTTACCATGACATGTGCTACCAAGTCTTATTGGTCACAATTTTACTAAGTCTCTTGACTCTTCCACTCTCTTCTGTCTCCCAGTTTCTTCCTCATTGCAAGCATCCTCTCCCTTGCTGCTTTTTCTCTGGACAATTTCAATTGACTTCTCACCGGTTTGCCTGCTTCTGATTTATCCTTACTCTAACCGCTCTTAAGACACTGCCATTAGGACTGTCCTTGCCAAATACAAAACCGATTGTATATATTCCTGCTTAGAGCATCAATTATTAAATAGAGCCCACATTCCTCTGTTACTCAAGACCTCTCAACATTTCAACCCCTTTCTGCTCTAATTTATGGCCTGTGTTCTCTTACTGCATGTGAGTCACCATGTATTTTACGCATAATGAATGATTTTTCTTTTTCACTAATGCCATCATTTTTTCCTTGAGTCTGCGTCTTTGTTGAAGTTGCCAATCCCAAACTTGAGGGTCTTTTCTTACTCTCTGTTTAATTGATCCTCTAAGGCCAAATTCAATGTTACTTCCTTCTGGGAAGCTTTTTCCAAAACCTACCCCTGTCAAAATGAATCATTCTTTAGACATTGCTTTTGCCACATAGACCATCCTTTGTATCATCATGATTTATATTCATTCGCATTTCTCCATTGGACTGTGACCCCCTTGGAAAAGAACAGGCTGTATTTTGGTTATTCTGGACCTAGAAAATATTCCCCTCAAGACCTGGGAAAGTGCCTTGTGCATTTCTACCTCTTTTTGCATTATGACTGTATAAAGTCATTTTTTTTTTACTTGTAAGATATATTGTTTTCTAGAAGCAAACCTCAATAAATTTCAAACCATCCTTGTTATGACATATGGCTCGACATAGTGCTGTAAGTGACTGAGTGCAGTTAATTATATGATGAGTTCTCAAAATTAGATCATAACATGCCCAAGCAGGTAGTTAGTTTATCGTTTGGGAGATTCATAGCCTTGATTTACGTGGAGACATGAGATAATTTTTTTCTTTTTTTGTTACACCCATTTTTCAAAATGTTTTTCTTTATAACTTGAAGGAAACATGTCATACTTAAGAATAAATTATTGGACTCAGGCAAAAATACAATGTAAGGCTGGAGATATTTTCAGCATTCAAAAAATAGGACATGCCAAGGTCTTGGGAACTGTAACATTAAATTGGAGTGAAGATATATTTAATAGACTAAAATGTAAGTGTCTTATGATTGAGTGTATTTCTAGTATCTGGTTCTATGGCGTGTTCAGGCTGGATCAAGATTCTTATTACAGCTAAACTGAAATAATGAACTGAATATTGAATTAGGAGTAGGAGAGTAAATCATCATGTTCTAAGTCTTGGTCTGATTCATTCAGCTTCTACATTTGCCCCTTGTCATTAAGAGAAAATAGTAATTGAATACTGTAAATATGAACAATCTGACTAATGACGAAATCAATAATTACTTAAATCCTCTAACTTCTCTCCCAGAATGCTTTTTAAAAATATACTTTGTTGTACCTCATTATATGATACACAAGAATATATATATATTTAAGCATTACTTAAACAATTTTTGAATGTACTTCCACATCCCTACCCTACCTGGCTTTCAAACTTTACCATTCAGTTCTCATAACAGACATAAATAACATCAAAGATAACTTTTTCCATTGTAGCTATATGTGCGTATCATCAGAATATGCATCTTCAGTCATTAGCTGTTGCTTTGAGCTAATACATATTTAAAAGATAAAAGGTATCTGTAGAGATGTTCTATTCAAGTCAGAATTACTTGTTTCAGAAGAAATATGAATTTTTGTGTTTCACTAACAGTACCACAGAGTCCGGTTAGTTTTTTTGTTGTATTAGTAAGAATCATCAACTCATCTCAGATAAAACCCGGGTACATTAATATGTAAAAAGGGAATTATATTGTAATACATGATGTGGCCGTTTATTCATAACACGATGCTCTTGGTAATGTTTCTTATCCCCATTTTCTGAATTTTCTCTAGTTTATGTAAATGCACGAAAGTTCTCATTGTTATTTATTGCAAATTGATTAAAGCATAGACGAAAACCTTGCATCAAAAATATCAAGAATAAAGAGTTTTCTGGGTGAAGAAAAGCTTAATACATTTGGTTCTTGAAATAATAATTATGTAAATTAAACTAATTTCTATAGAAAGAACAGTCAGTAATGTGTGAAGTAGATTGGAAATCTGAGGCAAGACAAATATTGCTTTAAGGGCTGTTACGAGTGAAAGGAGAAGTCAAATATATTATTTTTAGAAATCAGACCACATGAAGAATAAAGAAACTGGAGGTTTTGTCCTGAGAAATAGAGAACGAAAGACAAGCAAACGTTTCCAATATTTAAAAGTTTCCTTTGGGTAGGAGGAGCAGGCATGTTTTGGATTATCTGGCCTGTCTCCCAAGTACAGCATTTCTCAGTCCACTTCTTCCTGCTAACTTTGGGGTGTGAGCAAATGAAGGAGAAATCAATTGTGGAGGAGGAAGAGGGAGTTATCAGGGACAGTGTGTGAAATCGCACCAAGCGTTGTAATGATGGCTTTGCCCTTTATTCCAATGTTCCTGTTGAATCTCACTAACAGCAATGATGGTAATAATAGTAACCACTGGACAGTAGCAGCTTTATTCTCCTAAGCACTTTAGAGCCTTATGTATTTAAAAATAAATGTACTCTGACAATAAAGCAGCAACCATCTTTAGAATTTTTTATTTAGTCATTAGCACACATCTTACCTCCAAGCACAAGTGAATTATCATATGAACAAAAGTCTTAAAATACTGATATAACTAGAATGATTCTACCTTTGAAACAAAGGTGTGATTTCAGAGAATAAATAGGGCTCTATTGAGACAGATATAAATGGAGTCTCACAAATAAGCTGAGATTCTAATAGGCTTCATTGTCTTGTTCAACTGAAATTAAAAATCTGAGTTTTTCAACTCTCTTATCGTCTCCTATTCCCATTTCATCTTGCTCATTAAAGCTGCCCCTCTGCTGCGCCATCTCCTCTGAGTCAGGAGGGTGCATGGAGCGAAATGTATTCTTCACCTAACACAGTTTGAAATGATGCAAGAAGTACCAAAGCAATGAGCCAAAATATTCAATGATGATAAAATTTAAGGTGAAACAAGATATTCAGCAATTGCAATGATAATAGACTTATTCATGACACTTGTTTCATGGATGTTTGTTGTAAATATATGTAGGAAATTATTTAAGGGAAGGTCAAATTACTGTCAATTTGTTTCTCCAAAGTGTTATTCATGAATCTTGCTAATTTGTATTTTAGAATTTGTATTTTAATATATAAACACTGTAATTTCTCGATAAAAGTCCTGTCCATTTTTTTCAAGAGACATAAAGGAATTTACTAGGTAAAACTGTAAAACTATACTCTCCAAGAACTAGAGGGTGGGCCCTCAAAAGGCAGAAAGGTGCATTACAGTCCAGAGCTGGGAATATTTATGCTATTGGTGATAGAAATCTGGAATTTTGGATTCTATAGAAAGTCCAGGCTCAGTTTTCAGGAGAAAATTGATAGCCTACCTCCAGGTAGGAAGATAATGGCTCATTTTGCATGTGGATCCTGTCCAAGTTTCCAAATATATTATTACTAGAGAGTTATGTGTACTGGCCTAGGCATTAAAATTCATTTGCATTTGATCTATTTCTATCTCCATTCTGCAAGGAAGCAGCAACTCTTTTTTCCTCCTTCCTTTCCTCCTTTTTTCCCCCCCATCAATGTTTTCACACCTTATGTTTTACAATGCTCTGGGTGAGAATGTTTGGATGTGCTGGTTTGCAGAGTGGTTTGATGCGTGGTTTCTCACATGCAACATCTGTTTGTTGCATGGGTCAGGGAATTTGCTGGAAAACAGGACCTGGTCAAGAAACCTACCAGTTAGAAGGGTGGCTACACTGCGTGCACAAGTATATTCATCTGCTCACTTTGGTATACTGTAGCATTCAAAATGCTATAAGGAAAATGCTGTAAGTGTTACTTAAATTAGTACTTATTTTTGTGGGGTAATTGCTACTAGTTTCATGAAGGTTTTATTCTTTTAAAGCAAAGAGAAAAAACAGATAAATCAAGAAGCAAACAAACCTAAAAAACAACAACAAAAGCAGAATGACAGCAGCAGCAGCAACGACAACAAAAACAACAGCAGTTATATAGGTTTTCAAAATAAGATGACAGGAATTTAACAATGGTTGTTATCTTCAAAATAGCTGCTGAGGTTACTAGACACAGGAATAAAACAAACAGTAAAACAGAACAAAACATTGGATTTCAAAAACAAGACAGGAGGAAATCCCCCACGATTGCCACAATGCACACTGCCATCCTTCAAGTAGATGCCCAGACCACCAGCCCCAGGCCCACAAAGTCAACCAAAAAATACAAGCACAAACTATTCCTTTCACCTCAGTTGCTGCCATCTCACTCTGAGTCCTCCAAATCAACCAGTTACTTCTCTGGTGGTGAGGGGTGGGTGGGGGGTGGTCTTCTGGTTTCCCAGCCTGCGCATTGACTGGCTGGCCAGATGGCATGCTTTGTCTTAGGCTGAGTCTCCCACCATTCCCCATGGTGGAGCCTGGTTACGAAGAAGGCATGCTTTGTCTTCTGTCATGAAGGTCATACTTGAGCTCCATCATGAAATAAGAGTAATATGCCAAAAGAGAATAATAAGAGAAAACTTTAGGTAAAAAATAAGTAGATCAGTCAGACCCAAGCCTCTCTCTGTGAGTCAGCGCCATTTGTAGACTGGGGATGGAGAGAACCAGACCTCACCAGAAGGTGATCCCTTCCGGGAAACCATATCATTTTCATTGTTTTGTTGGGTTGGGTTTTATTCTCTTTTGTTTTGCTTGATTATGTTAAGTCTGATGGCATGAGCAGTTATTTAAAGGATAGCAAGACTTACTGTGGTAGCCATTTTGGACTTACTAGTGGCTTGTTTTGAAGTCCTTTGTTGCATTCATTGTTTTGTTTTTATTGTTTCTATTCAATTCTGTTCTGTTCGATCTTTACTGTGCCCAAAGGAATCTGTAGCTATTTTGAAGACAACAAAAGGCATTATGGTAACTATTGTTGATTTCATAAGGTCTTGAAGTGCTGTATCACTTATACTGGCTTATTTTGATTGGTTTTATTCTGTTTTATTTTCCTTGGTTTTATCCTCTTTAAAATAAAAAAAATAAGTAGACTAATAAAAACTCTCTATCTTTGGTTTTCACCTTTAACTGTTTGATCCACCACAAACAAATTTCTGCATCTGCTGTAAGGTAAAGAATGGTATTTATTTTTTCTATGTATTTGACTAGCTATTGTAGAGCAATTTGTATAGTACGCTTTCCTTTATCTATTGAGTTGTCATGCTCCTTCATCAAAAATCAATTGATTTTGTATGTTTTAGTCTATATCTGTGTTCTTTCTATTCTATTGATCTATTGGTCTGCTCTTATACAAATACTACCTTATTTCATTTCAGTGTTGTTTAATGGTAATTCTTGAAATGAAGTTTTTATCTTCCATTTTTTAAAAAAATTTAATATTATTTTTGGATACTCTAAACCTTTTGTATTTTCATTTATCTTTTTTAAAATCAATCTGTCAGTTCTATAAGAAAACACTGGGCATTTTACATTCCTAGACAGTCAAATATTTCTTAGACTGCACAAAGCACTAACATTAAACTAAAAAGTGTAACAAATTATATTTTATTCAAGTTGAAACGTTTTGTTCCTCATAAGAAACATTAAAATGGAGAGGTAAGATGCAGACTGAGAGAAAATATTTTGTGTATATATATATATATATGTATATCAGATGACAGATTTGTTTTCAGAGTACAGTACATAAAGAGCCACCACAAATCAAAAATGAAAAGACACAAAACTAACCCAACAGAATAGAAGAAAAACCTGGAAGGTTCATTTCACAAAATAAGATACATATATGGACAATATGATAGATGGCTAACATTACTAGTCAATTGGAAAATAAACATTAATGAGTTAACACAATGAACTATTGCTTCACACCAATTAGGATAGCAAAAATTAAAAAGACTTGCTATAAGAAATATTGACATGGATGTGGAGCAGCTGGAACTTGCATATGTGAGGAGTGCAAAATGAAAAAACCATTTTGGGAAGCTACAACAACTTCTTTTAAAGTTAAATTTAACATACCACAGGACCTGCAAAATCCATTCCTGAACATTTACCAAAAAAGATGGAAATACGTGTCCCTAAGATTTGTGCATGAATATCCGTTCCAAATTAATCCATCATACCCTTTAACTGGAAATACTAGCCCAAATGTATACCAACAGGAGACTGAATAAGCAAAATATTCAGATAATGAGTACCTCCCTACAATACAGAGAAGCAAACCATTGATTCATGGAAAGCATAGGTAAATTTTGCTGTCGTTCTATTTGCTAAAGAAACAAGATTGAAAAGCTCCATTATGTATGATTCCGATTGCACAGAATTCAAGAAAAGGCAAAGCTCATCAATGTTGATAGAAATCAGAACATGATTTGCCTGTGGATGGGGATAGGGTCGATTTGATGGGAACACAGACAATGGTTTCCTTATCTCAATTTCGGTATGGGTTACATGAGAGTATACACTGATGAAACTCTTTGCGCTGTACACGTAAGCTGTCTTCACTTTAATGAATATAAATTATACCATAAGTTTAAAAGGATTTGTTCATTAAGTAATAAGGTTACAAATGAGAAGGAAACCGAATATGAAAGTACATCCATGGAGTGTTGAATGGAAAGTGGAAAGAGTGAGAGATATGGTTGGAGCCTATTAGCTAAAGGGTTAGATTTTGCTTTATTTGTAAATATACTGTGAAAGATATTTTTCAGAAAGGAATGTATTCAGATCAATGGATCAGGATGACTCACCGTGGTCACTTGTTAGGAGTAAGGAGTATGGTAGGTTCATTAATAAGGCATAAACACTCAGGGCGAGATTAGGAACTAAGATAAAAGAGCATAAAGGGAAAGACAGTAATAAATCTGAGAGGTTTCCATGAAGGAACAATCCACAGGATTTAGTAATAAGGTTAGCATAGGGAAGGAGATTGAAGAGCAAAACCTTTAGGGTCCAGCATGATACTCTGGTACACAGCAATTGCTCTATAAATATTTATTTTAATAAAATATTGAAAGTAATAGTCTAAGCAATTCAGAAAAGTATAGTACTAATTTTTATTTTTTGGACAGGGTCTCACTTTGTAGTGCAGGCTGGCCTGGAACTCACTATGTGGCTCAGAGTGGCCTTGAATTTGCTGTGATTGTGGTGATCTTCCTGCCTCAGCCTCCTAAGTGCTGGTATTGCAGGCATGCACCACCATGCCCAGTTAGTACTAGTGATAGAAACAGCAAATAAGGAGAATTGACTGAGGAAATGAATGGCTGAGGTTTTATGTTAGACATGTTTTCATGAAGTTGTCTACTGGACATCGAGAAGAAAACATAGATTGAACAATTAAAACCATTGGTTTACAACTCTATCCGTGGTTGGATGGAGACTAGAGCAGTGAATGCAAAGAAAGTAACTGAATGGTGGGACACTTTGGAAAAGAGAGAAGAGATTTGAGAATAAATGCTTGGAAGAGGGAAAATGGGGTGAAAGGAAATGAAAGAAGCAAAGAAGATTTATTAGGAATTGTTAGGCAGGTGAAAGAAAAACTAGAAATGTAGGGTTGGGAAACCTAAAGGGCACAAAGGGCTTCCAAAAAGTCAGTTTCCAGCTTCCACAAAACAGAAGAAAAGACAAATGGAAACAGACAACAAAGGCAAGCAACATAGAAGCCCAGCAAATAAATACACAAGTGTCTACTTCACAATTAATTTAAAAATCCAATGTGACACCATTTTCATCTCTGCTATGGGCGAAGCTTTAGGAAAAATATATTATCATTGGGAGTAAGCAGTTCCACTTCTGGTGTTGCAAGGCTCAGCTGGATGGCTCTAGACAATGATAAGGGACAGCGCATGACAGCAAGCTACAAAAGAGCTGTACCCTTTTTACCATAAATAAATAATAACTGTTTGAAGAGATACATATATTCAAGTGGATTTAAATATTATACAATATATGCAAGTATCAAAACATCACGTGGTACCCCATAAAATGCACACTTTTCAGGTTTTTGTGTATCACTTAAAAATAAATTTTCAAAATTAAGAAAAAGGAAAATATGCACTGTTGGGTCAGGGCGTGGAGCCCTTGTCAGAATGGAGAAGAGTAAGCGCAGCAAAGAGTCACAGGCTGTGTGGTTCCCCTTGATCTGCAAGCTATTCTGATTCTTCCCCTTCCTCGCATTCTATTCCATCAGCATGCCCTGCAGACCCTCCTCTTCACAATATCTTATCTCCACCCATTTCTTAGCATTTCATGGTCCACCCTGTGGTCCACCTCATCACCATAGCTTTGTCCTGGCAACTATTCTTGCTTCTTATTGCAGATTCCTGTAATCTGTCCATCTTTCACACCAAACCCAGCAGGTAATCTTTACTAACATAAATCATATGTCAATTTTTCTGCTGAAAACTCTACAATACCTTTTAATTGAGCTTAGCAGCAATTCACACTTGGAGATTTTCGTTGTCTGAATTCACTGTCTGAATTGATTCCTGCCTCCTTCCCAATACGTATGCTTTTGTTCTGCTGACTGTTGACCTGCTTCTAACTTCAAAGCTAGAACTCCTAACTGTCATTTTGAGGTGCAGGAAGCTGTAGTTTCCATGCTTTTGCTACTTTCAGGCTGTCTTTCTCAGCTTTAGTCCATGGCAAACTGTTCTGATCAGTTGTTGTTGGATAAAACGAAGAATCCTTTATGTTCCAAAGGTTTCGAATTCTATGGCTAATGCCCTGGTATTTGTGAAGATAAAGTCTAGCCCTTACTTTCATGATTTCCGTACCCAAATTTTAAAGTTTAGAACAAGCTCTAATTCTAGGTCTCTGTCTGTGTTCATGGAACACCTCAAGCTAAATTTATATTTTCATGACTTTGCTTCCTTTTCTGGACTCTGTCTCGTCTCCGGATTGTTAGTGGTTTTCTCTGTTCTCATTTGAGTAGCCACATGATTATGGGAACCTACAAATGGGGAGAAGAACTAGTTATTACGATGGGGCATGTAGAGTTCGGAACAACTTATTAGCTGCTGGGTGCGGCTCGCACAGACCTGGCAAGCTGAGACTCACAGTTTTTCTGCTTGGATTTACCCTGGGGAAGAGGCTTAGCTAGCAGTTCTTCACCAAGCCCAGGATTTAGTGCCAGGTGGTTTCCTTGTAAAACAGCTGACCAGTTTCACTCGGTGCAATCAGAGCCTTGGGTTGCCTCCCACGAGGAAAAGCTGGTGACCCATTTCAGTGAGTACTGCAGGAAACTTTCCCTGTGACCCAAAATGGCTGGGGAAACAAAGAAAGCACCGATGTACCAATTAATTGAGTTTGGAGACTTGTTTTTGTACATATAAAGCTCACCATTGTTACTATTTTAAATTGCACAATTCAGTGACATTGAGGGCTTTCAAACATTATTCATTTCCAGAACTGTTTCATTATTCCAAAGGAAATCCTGTACTCATTACAAGCAGTCTTTTTAGTTTATCTTAGCCCCTTGAAAACACAAATTTGTTTTCTGTCCTTACAGATTTGCCTATTAGGGGTATTTTATTTTATTTATTTTATTTTATTTATTTTTGAGACAGCTGGCCTTGAACTCCCTATGTAACCCAGGTTGGCTTGGAACTCATGACGATCCACCTGCCTCAGTCTCTCAAGTGCTGGGTTTACAAGCATGCACCACCATGTCTGGTTTATTAGGGATATTTTAAATAAATGAAACTGTACACCATGATGAATGTAATGTATATAAATATGTACTAATAAAAATAAAAGTTAAAAATTAAAATTTTGTAATATGTGGCCTTTTGGATGTGCTTCATTTGCTGCAGGAATGTTTTCAGTCTTCTTTTGGGTGATGGTGCATTCCAGCATTTCATTTCTTTTCATAGTTGAACAGTGTTCCACTGATGGACATACATGTCCATTCTTCTGTTAAACTTCGGTTGTTTCTTCCTTTAGACTACTGTGAATGGTGCTGCTATGAATATTTGTGTACAAGTTTTTGTTTGAACATCTGTTTTTAATTATTTTTGTGTATGTCTAAGAGTAGAATTGCTGTGTTACATGATACTGCTATGTTTAACTTTATAAAAGAACCACTGAACTTCTCCTGCACGGTGACTGAACAGTTTTACAGTGCTGCCGGCTGTGTGTGAGGGTGAGTTATGGAGACTATCAAGCATGTTTTGTAAAGGTATCTATACCTGTAAGTGAATCATTAAATGAGATGTGGATGGTAACAAAAAAAAAATTAATTCATGTTTGAAAACTGAGGTGAATGCATCTTTTCTTCATTGATCGAATCTTTTTCCTCTCCTCTCCTCTCTCCCTCTCTCTCATCTGTCTTGTAGACCACAATGGCTAATTTACGAACTTGGTCCTGAAAGTCCTGAGAGCTCCATGCCAGGGTACCCACATAAACGATGACCTATGCAGTGATTGCAAGCAGCAACAAAGTCACAGCTCAGCTGCTCAGAAATGAAACTTTACCTTTTCTATCCCTGAACTCCATTTAGCTCTGCTGCCACTATTTCTGCTCATGTTGAAAGCCTCTGAAACTCACCACTGAAACTAAGGCCTTTGCAGCCTTAAATAGCCACAGGGAATTAAAACTGGTTAATTTCAATCTGAGTTTAAAGTAATTAATTTGAAAATCAGGTCCCCTACTAGGGTTGCTCTCTCGGGCCCAGCCCTCCACTGCCACCCTCCATCCTGACCCACAACCAGCATCAGGACACTGGGGGAGGTGTGGTTAGTCCACACGATTCTCAGGTCCCTACTACTCTTCATTGATCTTTTGGCATGAACTTTGTCCTTGTTACATCTATGTGAACTGCACTAGTTAGGCCTTTGGGGGTGCATCAGAATTTGATACCAATATTCACAGTCTTGCCAATGTCCTGTAGAAGCAAGGTGTGAATCCTCTGGACTTTGTTTTTTTAAATTCAGTTCTTTGGCCCCTAATTTCCTAGACCACTCAACATTTGTATCACTCTCTCTGGCTGCAGCCTGCAGGTAATCTGTTACAGTTTCAGGAGATTCCATCGCATTTTCCCATCTACCTATCTCCTTACCCATAGAGTAAATTCATTGGTCTGATACAGCGTTTTTAGCTCTTTAGCCTAAATGATGATGCTGGTTAGACAGATGTCAGATTCACAGCTAGCGTATGTATGGACAAGTTGAAATGAATCATGGTACTTACCAGGATAGAATAGGTTCAAAGGAACTAATTTACACTAATAGTCCTTGTTTAATGACCTACCTGTTTAATAACTGCTTGGACTTACGACAGAGGAGCATGAGTGGCAGTGTGGCCTTATGGTGGCTTCTTCTACAACACAGTAGTGTAAATTTGCTGATTGTACCATAAAGTATTATTTTTTATTTTAAGCAGAAGAAAAGTAAGAAATTAAAGTAAAACAGAATTTCACAACAGGCTAATAGAGTAACAATAATCGACACATTGCATATTGTTATATTCACAGCAGTTGTTTAGGGTATAAGATATAGGTGTGAAACTTTGTCCAGAAAATTATTAGTATAAAACTTTCCCCTCAATGAATCAAGAGAAACCAGCTGTATGACTATCTTTTTTTGGTTATGATTGCTCCATTATTTTCAAAAAAACATTTCTCATTAAAAGTGAAATCTGAAAATGACCCCTTGAAAACTACTTTTGACTCAAAATTCTTTTTCTTTAACTATCTTAACTAATTTTTATATACATAGATTTTCTTTCAGTTCATCACAGAAGTGCAACAATGCGATGGTTACATATGTGTGACTTACTTAGTTCACTGAGAAGTGCATTTTCAAGGCGCACCCATTGAAGAGTGAAAATGTCTAGTCTATTGTACTTTATAACTGAGCAGGATTCCATTATATAGAAATACCACATCTTTTTTGTCCATTTCTCAATTGAGAGTCATATAAGTTGTTTCCAAGATCTAGCTATTATGAACTGTGCAGCTATAAACATAGGTGCACATATACTGCTGTGGTAGGATGTTTTTAATTCTTTTGGGAAGATACCCGGAAGGGGAATAGCTGGGTCAAATGGGATCTCCAATCCTAGATTTTTGAGGAATCTCCACCCTGACTTCCACAGTGGCTGCACCAGCCTGCATTCCCACCAACAGTGAAGAAGGGTTCCTTTCTGTCCACAGCCCCTTCGGCATTTGTTACTGGTTGACTTCTTAATAGTAGCCATTCTTTCTGGAGTGAGGTGGAAATCTCAATGTTATTTTCATTTGCATCTCTCGAATGACCAGTGCTGTTGAACATTTTTTTATGTATTTATTTACTGTTTGTACTTCTTCATCTGAGAAGTATGTGTTCATCTCAGATGCCCAATTTTGGATTGGGTCCTTAAATCTTGGAGGACTGATTTTTTAAAATTCTTTATATGTTCTCAATAGTAATCCTTTATCTGATGGACAGCTGGCAAACATTTTCTCCCACATTGTGGGTTGTCTCTTCAAACTGTTGGAGGTTTCTCTTGCTGTGCAAAAGCTTCTCAGTAGAATGAGATCCCATTTGTTGATTGATAGTTCCTGTGCAGTCTGGCTTTTATTCATAGTCTTTGCCTATACCAGTGTCTTCAGGAGTTTTACCTACTCTATCTTCCAGCAGATTTAGTGTTTCTGTTTTAATGTTGAGATCTTTAATCCATTTAGATTTTAACTTAGTACATGGTGAAAGATATGGGTCCAGTTTTAATTTTCAGCATGTGGAAAGCCAGTTTTTCCAACACCATTTATTAAAAAGGCTATCTTTCTCCCAGTGAATGTGTTTGGCACCTTTGTCAAAGATAAAGTACCTTAGTGTGTCTGCAGTTGTTTCTGCGTCTTTTAATTTAGTCCATTGATCTTTGGGTCGGTTTTTTTTGCCAGTACCACACTGTTTTTATCACAGTAGCTTTGTAGTATAATTTCAGATCAGTAATTGTGATGTTCCCTGTTTTCTCTTTGTTGCCCAGGGTCGCCTTTGCTATTCTAGGTCTTTTCTGGTTCCAGATGAATTTTAGGATTATTTTCTCTAATTCTGTAAGATATGTTATTGGAATTTTGATTGGGATTGCATTGAATCTGCTTAACAGTTTTGGAATTATGGCCATTTTCACTATATTGATTCTTCCCACCCAAGACCATGGGATATTTCTCTATCTTTTTGTACTATACAGTATGATACTGTAGCTTTATGTTCTGTTATGTATTACAGTATTGCATGCAAACTAAAGTCGTGAAGTTGGAGTTTCCTTTGATGACTTTTTTGTTCTGAATATTATAATGTAATCACTATATTCAGTTTCTCAGTTAGTGACAAATGCAGTTAACTACCTAGTAACAGGAACTTGACTTGGGTTTTAAACGAGGAACATCTGTACTATTAAGCAGATTACTGGCTTCCTTGACAAATGTGTCTGTATAAAGGAATGAGTTGCAGTGAATATCATGGGCTGACTGAACATTCAAAGTAGCTTTGGTGAACAAATATCCATGGCTAGGTCAGTGCATAGCCTCTCTCTTTGCCTCCATGGTTTAATCTTTACAAACAATTAGGTTTGCTCTTGGTTAGCTAATTACAGATATTGACTGTTATCAACCAGCAAATTCATTCTATGTCCTTGGAGGCCTAGTGCCTGTTTTTTGGAGATGGCTCCATAGTTGGTGACATGCAATATAAACGCAGGGATCTCTCTTCATGTCAAAATTTCTCTCAGGCTTTAGCATCAGATCTTCTTGTCCCTAGCCATCAATATTTCTTCCTCTAAGATTTCAACTAACTATGAAAGCGATTTGTTTTGTTTGTGCATTCTTCACATTAAGACACACCTCTTTGTATGTAAAGAGGATTACATAAGCATGCTGCCTGAAGATTGGTCCATTAGAAGAATTTCATCTCATGAACCTCACCTTCAAAATTATCACTGAAAGAGAATGTAATGTCGTTAAAGTCCATTTCTGGTCTATTTTACAAACTGAGTCACATTCAAAGTCATGAGATAGCCCATCTATGAATCAAGCTTGATTCTTTTCCCTTTCTACCAACTTGCAATAGAGAGAATCATTTGAGGAATCATAATGGAAAACATGAGTCTGTCTACTTATGCCTTACATTTGCAGTTATGGTCGTCCCTGGAGTTTGAACTCAGATGTTTTACTTCCAGTTTATGATGGATTGTTTCTGGTTCTACCAAATTTGATGTGGCTGGCCAAAGCTAGCTGTGGTTGAGAATTTTTGGGCTAATGGTCACTTTGTACTTCACAATCAGGCATTTAATACTTACCAGGGCCATATAGCATTCTTAAGCCATTTTTGAAAAAGAAATGTATAGTTCTCTACCATTCAAGACATGACCTTGTTTTAGAACTATAAAACTGAATGTTCCTTTGGGCTTGTCTATCATCCTTTTTCTTACCACTGATATAGCTAGTAACTTAAGTTCTGCTAAGGGAAGTGACCTAAATGAAAAGGTCATCTAGTGCATAGCCCATGCATACTTGCTGCTGGGAAAGCCATCTCTTTCCCTGGCCTCTACTCAAAGCAGTAAGTGTTTCATGTCACCAAGTTGAGAGCTCAGAAAATTGTCCAGTTACAGGCAGCCTCCAAGAATAAGGCATGAACCTGTTTGAAGTGGTTCTTTTTAGTTGAGATCAATTTCTAGATTACTAGGAAGTCAAGGGTTGTCAATTAGTAGCCGTCTTAGCATCTGAAGATTAAATTCCTTCAGCTCTCTAAGTGGTTGCTAGCAGCACATGACTGAGTCCACTGTGGCCTCAAAACAATAGCAATTAGATGGACAGCTGACATGTCAGTCGTGATGATTAAAGCCAGAGACAGTGGAATAGTACCAGACAAGGGCTAGAAAAAAAACTGCAAAACTATTTGTTATAGTTTGGATGTTGAATGGCTCTCAAAAGCCCATGTGTTACAGGCTTGGTCTCCAGAGTAGAGCTGTTGAGACATGGTGGAGCCTACAGGCTGCACAGTCTGGGGGTGAGTCAGTCATTGGCGGCATGCTCTCAAAGGACATTATAGTAACCAGGCACCTTGTTCTTTTTCACTTCCTGGATATGAGATGAGTAGCTTGCAGTGCTGTGTGCTCCCTGCCTTTGCCAACTGCACCCTTAATAGAAGACCTAAAAGCAATAGGTCCATCCAACCATGGACTGGAACTTCTAAAGCCATGAGTCAAAATAAACCTTCTCTATTTATAGGTTATCTCAGGTGTTTTGTTATAAGGGTGGAAGGCTGACTAACACTATTATTCTCTATTCATCCATATACTTCATGAATCAATGTAAAATAAAATCATTTTCATGTAAAATAAGAAAGTGAAAAAGAAAGGGTCTTTCCTCTAGGAACCTCTCATTAAAGCAATTATTTCTCAATGACATAGTTCAGGAGGAAGGAAAATAAAAGCCTGAAAAGAGAAATGAAGAATAAAGATTGTGGTTAATATGTTTGTGAATTCAAGTGAACATTGGCAACAGAAAAAGGAATAATAATGTCTTATAGGCTTTATTTAAACATCCTCTAAAAATATTGCTAATATCTCCAGGCACTTGGGAAGCTGAGGTATAATCGTGAGTTTGAGGCCAGCCTGGACTACATCATGGGACTCTCAAAAAATACAATAAAAAAAATTTTAAAAGTTTAGGTGTAGATCAATGTGAGAGTACTTGCCTATCATAAGTAAGGTCCTGGCTTTAATCACCAATACCAAACATACACACACACACACACACATACACACACACACACAGAGTTAGTATCTCTACTTAAGCATAGAATTTGATGTCTACTAGAGAAGGCAAAGAGTAAGGTGAGTATAACTTTGTGTAGAGACATTGCTGCAGACTTACAGCATGACCTCTCTCTCTCTCTCTCTCTTTTATTTATTTATTTATTTTTTTTGCGGCACTAGGGATTGAACTCACAATCTCGCATCTGTCAAGACAGGTGCTTAAGTCACTGAGCCAAACTCCCAGCCCTGGTTTTTTGAGGCAGGGTCGCACTGTGTAGCTCAGACTGGCCTTGTGCTCGCGTTGTAGCCCAAGCTGCCCTCGAACTCACGATGCTCCTCCTACCTCAGCCTCCAAAGCGCTAGCATGACCTCTCTTAAAATGAAACAAACTAAAACAAAAAACCAGTAAGAATACACAAATACACACTACCAAGCCCCATGAAAGTAAACAACTTTAAATACGGACCATTACATAAAGTTTCACATTCCTGGAGTGGTTTTTTTTGGTAATTATTTGAAAACAGATGGTAAAAATTAAATAAACAAGGTACAACGGTTAAATCACAATTTTTTCTTGCCCTCCCTCTTGTTTAGGAGAGAATTCTTCACTACTCCTCTGGTACATATTGATTGAAAACCAGTTGGAAATTACTCCATCTGTCAATGAAATGCAAACACCTCTGGAGTGAAACCAAGCAGCTGCTTAACCACTCAGTTTCAGGAGACAAAAAATTCCTCTTCCAAACACAGGCTGTGTTTACACTATGCCAAAAACAACGCCCCACTCAGGGAAAAATCCAGTGTTTCCAGGTTGTGTAAACACAACCATTATTTATAAAGAGCTTTATAAGAAGTCTAAAAATGAACCACTTCTCAGCTGAGGAATCACTGAACACAGAGGGGTGTGTATGTGTGTGTGTGTGTGTGTGTGCATTGAATTTAAAATTGTTTGCAATTATGGGCCATACTTCACAATAACAATCGCTCCAATTTCCCTTATTTTGCAAAGTCAACTACCAAGCTTGAAATAAGTACAAATCTCACAAATCTCAGCATGATTTATCATTGTAAATAGCCTGTATACGCCATACAGAAATTAGCAAATATTTTCCATATAAACAAAGGCATACTTTTGTCATTTTTTTCTTAGGTATTTCTTCATTGAGGGAAACAGATGGTAACATGAAAGGTCTGGGCTGTGTGTTGATTTACATACCAGTTTCATCTTGAGCCTCAGTTTCCACATCTGTCAAATGGCAAAAATATTATGCCACACAGAAAGTGTGGTATAATATTTCATTTTAAAATAACTTTAAAAATGAAAATCATTTCATGCAGTGTTGTCATTCATCACTCAATATGCATTAACAGTAATTTTTAAATCATGGAGTATTTGTTGGGTTTAATATTGATGATGCTTCATTAGTTAATATTCAACTCCTGTAGCTCTTAGTAATGAATGACTGAGTGCATAGATTTTGTAGAAATGCAAACGTACCAGTAACTAAGTCTCACTCAAATAACAACTAATTCAGTAGTGAATTATTTTAATTGCTCATGACCATACCTTGTAGCTAATGCATAGCTACAGGCATCCTGGGAGGCTGTGCTATTTAAAACCAGCCACTTCATAGTTAGGATCCTGGCAGGAAACAGTGGCAATTCAAACCAGGTGATGGAAGAGAGTTTAATAAAGACCGTTTACGAAGTTGTGGGCAGGGTTTAGGAAGACAAAGTGAAAATGAAGCCCACATGGAGTTAGTAAATATGGAGGAGCAGTTACTAGTTCAAAGGCCAATGAGCAGGAAGGGCCTGGCTTCAGGGACAGAAGGGGAGAGCTTTGCAGACAGGACCTGCTGACAGGAGCTGGGCCTCCTGCCGACTGGAGCTGGGAACATGGCTAATGCTGCCACCTGGCCAGGAAGGAGCTGGCAGATAAACACCTTAAGTTCACTCCTTCCTGCCCTCTCAATCATCTTCCGGAGCTTCTAGTCGACTAGACCTGACATGATGCAAAGGTCAAGGGAGTGTGGTGGTGGAGTCCATGCAGTCCCATCTTCTAGAGCACTGGGGAGTGAAGAATGAGTTTGAAGAAATACATGAAAAGCAAACATTATCCTGGTTACTGCGGTTTTCCCACAGCTGATTTGGGACTCTTCAAATCTACTGTAAATATGTTGCAATCCCAGAGTATCTCTACTGGGCTAGATAGTGCAGAATGCCAAACCCATGAGGCACAGTTCACTTTCTGGGAAGCACACAGAGTGGTTTCATGAGGAAAATCCTGGCTTGACTGAAGGTCATTTCCATGTGGACACAGGTTAAATTTTCGCTGGGTAAAAATCCCAGGATTAGTGACCTTCAACCCATTAAGTCCCCATATTAAAACATCAACTTCCTCCTAATTTAAGACATCTCAACTAGCTGGGAAGAGTCAGAATTTAAGCCAATTGTAAGAAACTCTGTAAGCAGTATGATATTACAATTTGAGGTCAGATAATTTGCTTGATCGTTGGAATGGGACCAATGGCAGATTTTTGTTGTTGTTGTGGTTTTACCTTTTAGCCTCAGTAGAACCTTGAGGTGTCTGTAGCCCCAGCCCACTGCTTGAATGCAATCTAGTGAGTGAGCCTGAGCCCCTCGAAGATGCTCCTGGCTGGCCCATCCTCAGAAAAGCTATGAGATAATTGTACAAGATAATTGTTTGTTGATACGCAGCAACTGGCAACCCCTACAGTGACATTCAGCACAGTTTTTCAAAGGCCAAAGGCATTAATTAGAAACTGACTAAAGAATTTTCTTCAACAGTGAGCATGAAACCCTGAAAGGATGAAGCCGAATCATCCGGGAGAAAGGATTTTTTGGTCTCAGTGGACAAAAAGAGCAAGGCAGGACTGACTACTTACTCAAGAAGAGCATAGTTACAGATGGAGATGAAGAAATAGTCATTTGCTGAGTGTTTGCCCAATATATCATTTTTTGCAAGAATTTTGTGGTTCTGCGAAATACATTATTATTGTTTTTTTTTTTTTTTTCAGGTACTGAGGAATGAATCCTGGGTCTCTGCATTGAGCTTCATCCCTAGCCCTTTTCCTGTTATTCTTTATTGGGTTCACTCAATTGCCCAGGTTGGGGTGAATATGCAGTTCTCTTGTCTCAGTCTCTCAGGGTGCTGGGATTGTCACATGTCCTGCCACACCTGGTTTATGTTATCTTTGTGTCCTAAGGAAACAGAATCAGAATTAGAAATACTCAGCTTCTCATGGATAACAGAAGACAGAGCCGGGCTTAGAACTGAAACCAGTGTCACTCCAGAGCTCACTTTCTTTCTATGCCTGTGTGTGCTAACTACAAGGAATATGGGACAAAGGAGGTCATGTTGAAAGATAAATTCCAATAAACAAAGCTAGCAGAGGAAATTGTCTAGCTTTTGCAGCAAAGTGAGAAATGGCCTGTAGTGAAAACAAAACAAAACGAAACTCAGGAAAAGCATATGGCTGATTAGAAGAAGGAAACGGGGCCTGCCTTGCTAGAGAAAGGAAGATATTTCAGGTGATAATAGAAGTTAGCATGAAAGAAACTCCTTATGTAGTCTTTTCGTCAAAGCCAGATGGAACTTTGTGGAACACGTGTTGTTCTCCACTTCTGTGGGTTGATTCTCCTCACCAGGAGAAGCCTGGCACCCATGGTAACAGGGAACCAGGAGCACAGGAGAGACTGCAGTGCCTGCCTCAGCATATGGAGAGAAAGAACAGGTCTTTGAAAGTCCTTAGTAGGAAAGTACAAGAAGGTTGGGGAGAATTTTGTCAAGAATGTGCCACTTGGTGCCATAACTACTTCTGAGTGTTTGGTGATGTTGTCCACTTAAAAGAAACACCTCGCTGCTGAGTATAGTGGCATGCATGTTTAATCCCCAGGCTTGGGAGGCAGAGGCAGGGGGATCACTGTGATTTTAAGGCCAGTCTGGGCTTCATAAGTGAGTTTGAGACTAGCCTGTATTACGTAGGGAGACCCTCATCTTAAAAAACAAAAAATCCTAGAACCTAGGAGGCTGAGGCAGGAGGATTATGAATTCCAGGCCAATCTCTGCTACATAGCAAGATCCAGGCCAGTCTGCATTATATATATCCAGGCCTGTCTCCTCAAATTAAAATGGAAATAAGACTAAACAAAAGAAGCCACTTTAAGTAAAATTTGTGTGAAAATATACTCTTCTTGTTTTATTAGAATTGGTGAAAAATGTAAGATTTGAGGACCTTGTGTTTTGGGAGAGCATTCTAAGTAACATGACTTCCTGCATATACTGGTTAATATTTGGAGAGACACCATACACAGCTATAGTGAAACAAGTCATTCTGTTGCATGTAAGCCCAGGAACTCAGGAATTTGGCTTAGCTTACTTTCTTTTTTTCACTGCTAAATATGGTTGTTTTTATTTTTTTTTTGCATGAAACATACCTTTTAAGAAGGCAGCTTGTTGGGGGATGTGATCACAGGAGCTATGAGTGGAAGACTGGAAAGATGAAATAGAGGAGGGATTGTTAAAATCAGATCCTCTATCCAGCCAGTCATAGTTGTGGGGCAAGGGGGAGATGGTTGGTGCATGAGGGGGGACCGTATAGAATTTTCAGTATGTGAGGAGGCAGAGTATGCATTCATTCACTTTATTCAGCCCTGGATCAACCAAAGCTGTTCCGGAGGATGCCGGTTTTGCAGATTCATGCATTCATTGGTACCAGCCCAGCTTCTGCGTGCATCCCATGTCAGGTGCTGGAGAAGTCTGAGGTCAGAGACCAAGAGACCTGGGTACAGCTGAGGCAGGGTGCCGACAGCTTTTAGTTGCCCTAAGTTGACTCTGACCGCTATAGATGGAATAAAAGATTTGAGGTGACGCTCAGGAAGTGCCTGATGCAAATACCATCTGAAAAACGTGCTCAAGTGAAGATGGAATTTTTGAAACCTGAAGTAATATGAGGGCTCTAATGGAAGGCAGCAACACCCTGCCTGGTAAGACGTGAGTGCGTGGCTCACTAAGTTATCGGCAGAATATGACAGGCAATATGTTTTAATTGAATGGTTGTCTTAGGTATTGTTATCAGTTTATTAATTTGTGTTTAGGAGTGAAAATGAAAAGGACTCCAAATTCCCCATACATTAGCTTTCTGTTGCTGTGACAAAAACCTGAGAGGAATGAACTTATAGGAGGAAAGGTTGATTTCCACTCATAGATCAGAGACTTCAGTCGCTGCTTGTTTGGCCTCGTTGCTCTGGGTCTCGCGGCAAGGCAGGACGCCATGACGGAAGTTCATGGCGGAAGAAAACTATACCCTTTGTGCTGGGCAGGAAAAGTGTGGGGGGAGACATTGTGAGACAGAGAGAGAGAGAGAAAGGAAGAGGAAGAGGAGACATGACAATGGGAGGGAGAGAACTGAGGGAGTAAAAAAAGCTATGAGAGAGAGGAGTTTGTCTCCCTGGAGAGGAGAGAGAGAGAGAGGAGAGGCAAGGAGAAGAGAGGAGAGGAGAAGAGAGGAGAGGGGAGAAGAGGGGAGGGGAGAGGAGGGGAGGCAGAGGATAGGTAGATAGACACAGAGACAGAAAGCGTGGTTGACCGGGATCAAACTATACTCTTCAATGACATTAATGACCTACTTCCTCCAATAGTCCCCAATTTTATGAAGTTTCCACCACTTCCCAATAACTCACTAAGTTGCAAATCTAGAAGTGGATCAATCCATTAATGAGGTCAGAGTCCTTCTTATTCAGCTACCTTTAAATGTGCATTGGGTGCCAAGCGTCTAACACACAAGCTTTTGGGGGACATTTAGGATCTAAAGCATGACACCTCATCATGGAGCATTTATTTAATGTAACTACAATTAAATGAAGTAAGTAGTCTTATGTAGTTCTCATTCCACTGACTTGGTTCAATTATTTTTATCAAATTATTGTGGGGTCCTCTTAAAATTCTAACTCTCCCCAACTGTACCACACACATACAGATGATTTTAGGTGCCTATGTTGGGTGAATTGGTCAGACTACCAGTCAGGTTGCAGCATTTGGTTCAGAAAGTGAAATCAAATAAGCATCATCTTTACCAGACAATAGCTTCAATCTGTGTGCTCAGTACTATAATGACCACAGTCATGGGTTCCTAACAGAGGCTTGCTACCCCGCGCTCTCATTAAATCATATCAGATGGCCCCCCAAATTCAGAGTAAATCCCATTTGGAAGGAAACTTAGAAAAGACCCTGCTTTTTATATAAAAATTCTGAAAAAGCAAATCGATTGTGTAGTGGCTATTTGCTATTTGTTTGACATACACATCACCAGAGTTTCTCCAGATATTATTAATTCTGTTTTCCCAGAAATAAAAAGGGAGGCCAAATGAGGTGAGTCGCAGAACCAAGTTGTAAACCCTGGCAAGCCTGAATCTGAAGCTTGGTTCTTTCCTTCCACCTGGGGTCCTGTCACATGCATTGTGCTCATCTTCTTGGAAACTGAGCGCACTCAATCTACTGCCCCTCACTTCCTTATGTAATAACCTGGAGAGCAGGGAGAGCCATCTGTTTCAGGAGTGACATATTTGGGTCCATACGGCAATAGGTTGGCAGAGAACAGAGGGATTATGACATTGCCATTTGGCATTCTTGACTTACTCTGCCTTTATAAAATAGAAATACCTGGGCCAACATGTTGATTTCACAAGCCTACCATTATCATTCATTCTGAAATAATCATGGTCAAGGACAACATGTGCAAAATAAAGAACCCTTGTTTTGGGTGATGATGTCAGCCAGGAGGAGTTTTTATTTCTACCTCCTCAAGAATTAGTTTCCAAATGACTTCATGAAGTAAATATACTTGATACTGACAGCCATGAAGGAGAAAAACAAGCAAGAGAGAAAAAGTTGGGGTTAATCTTAAGAATTTAAGATTATAAAATGACTTAAAGATTTGGGACCAAAACAATGGCTCTACAAGAAGGCTTTAAAGATACTGCAAATTCATCCAAAGAGCTTTAAATATATATAAACACTTAGACTCAATACTAGGCTGTCTTCAGGAGTAAGGCTCAGACTTCTGTGTATTCAAAACATTCTGTAGTTATTTCTGATGGACAGTTTCAGTATAGAGCCATTGCTCAAGCGTTTGTAAGCTAACTCAGGGAGACCCCTTGTGTGTTTTTTTTTTTATTGGTATGTATAATCTGGATGGAAAAACTTGTAGTTTCTCTCTGGTATGGATTCTAAACGTTGAAAACAGTCTAGATATTCAGTAAACTTTGTCAATAACCACTTAGAAATTTTTCACTGATAATGAGTCAACTAATAAAGAAAAGTTAAGATGGATGTCAACTATCTCAATATGACTACACTTCAATGGGAAAAAAAAAGATCTTAAGGAAGTAGTAAGCACTACTTAAGAATTAGCTTGGAAATTTAATAAAAGAAAAATTAGAAATAAATGGCAGAGGAATACCACACACCTTGTGAGCATCTTAAAAGGATGGGGTAGGTCATATGGTCTATGCATATTCTTTTTTTTTTTTTTTTTTTTTTCGGCACCAGGGATCAAACTCACAACCTCATGCCTGCCAGACAGGCGCTTAAGTCACTGAGCCAATCCCCCAACTATGCATATTCTTTTAATAATAACTTCTCTTCTGTCTTACAGAAGGAGACTGTAATTCACATTCAAACATAGAACATGTGGCGATTACCCTAAGATCTGTATTTGCCATATTCTTCTGAGGTATACAGGCATGAAAATCACTGGAAAGAAGTAGAAGATTAGATGTAGGAGAACAAAAGGGATATAATTTTATTTTCCTATCAGGTTACCCCACCATGCTCTTTAATGACAGCCGTCAGCTTACTGGGTCTCTTTCATTTTGCCCCTTCCTAGGCACCAGTCAGGCTATGCTTGCCGTTTATCTGATTCTCTGCAACATGGAACCTCTTTCCAGTTCCTGGGGCACCAGCTGGGCAGCATTCAGTCTTTAGAGATCGAGCCCCATCCTGTGAGATTCTTTCTCCATCAACCACAAAGGTGACATCTTCCTTACAATTCTGTGGGTTCCTTCACAAAGCTTCTAGGTGGTGATCTGCTCCCCTGTGAGTTTCTTCTTCCTCAGTCCTCCATCACCCGATTCATAAATTTCCTCTGTGTACTGCTTTGTTCTTGTCATACCTGCATAGCAGAGTGAAATCTGGGCACTACAGGTCAGGCTTGTTGGCAACGACTTACAGCATCTTGAGGAAGTAGAGTCATCAGGGAAAGTGGATTTGGTACCTGTCACCCACCTTTTAGTGGAAACAGCAATGGAGTAAGAGGGAAGAGCATAGCGTGAAAACAATAAAGGGGTGCAGAGAAACAAATAAAATAGGATACAATATTTGACAGAAAGTCTAACAAGACAAAATTTTGATTTGAGGGGAATTAATGAACTAAAACTCTGTTGGCTTTGAGTACAAAAAAGGGAGAAAGGACAAACAATATTCCAAATTAAAGCAATGTTAACCAAAAGGTGACAAAGATAATAAATACAATGTAAGTGTTCACAACTTGATGGGAGACGTTGGGGAACTTAGGTAAAATAAGCTCTTAATGGAATAATATCACTATTAAAGCCAATGCGTAATACTGTGGCAACTTGAATACTTCTAAAAGAATAATGAAGTTGCAGTAATTTAAAATATTTCCATACCAAAAATAAATAAACACTGTAGTTCCAGATCCTTTCAAAAATAGATAATCTGTATCTATTCATGCTTATGTTGTGTATGTGTCCAAAAGCTCTCAACATTTCATATTGTGCTCCTAAGAAACCCAGTATATACACTCCTTGAAGGGGATGATATCTTTACCTGTTGTTTACTGCTTCTTTTGATGCAGTCATGGTAACCTTCTTATTCTATGACTATACTTGTTCTTCTTTAACTTTGAATTTACTGCCTGATTTTAATATTCTTCATGCCCATGTTTTTCAATGAAGGCATCTTTCCTCTAGAGGTGGATTTTCTGTCTGTTTCTAATTCTGCTTTTAGTCGTAACCAGATGTCTTAGTTACTTTTCTGTTCTTGCTGGGACAAAATACCCAACACTCAAAGTTAAAGAGGGAAAGGTTTATTTAGCTCACAGTTTATGGAGCTTTTAGTCCACAATCAGCTGACTCTGAGGCAGGGTAGCATGGTTGAGGGGGCAAAAATTCACGGCTGCAGAACAGCAAAAACAACAAGGTCAGAAGGCAAGGGTGACAAGCCTCTTTCCCTCCCTTATACTGAAAGCGGATTACCTGCCCTGGGGTGGGTGTAGCATTCACATCATCTCCATAACCTCCTCTTGCACAGGCTCAGGATGTTTACAAAGTGAGGGCCCTGGCCCCCTGCTGAATCACTGAGTTAAACTTCTGAACTTCTCAAGTTGACACAATGAAATAACAATTACAACATCCTCTCGTGCAACCAGCCATGCCAGGGCATGTCCCCTACACCCTAGGATGTAGAACTGCTGAATTACTTAATTAAGCCTCTAGACTTCTCAAGTTGATGCAGTGTATCAACCATTACATCAGGAGACACTACTGACTTGAGAACAGTTCAGAGTATCTTAGGGTTGTGCCAGACTTGATTTTTCTACTTGTGAGCTGCTCTGAGGCTCAGTCCTCCAACTGTCATCTTATTGCTAGGACATTTTCAGGGCAAGCTCCATTACCCACCTCCACGTTCTGCAGGATAAACTTCTTTCTAGTTCTTCCCTAAATAACTTCGGGGAAACCATCAAGATCTTCTTTCTTTTTAGAAATTAGTAATACCTCAAATAGTATCTTCTGGATAAGTCTTAGTTGTGGTCACTGGGGGCAGAGGAAAAGGTTTAAGATTGTGGAGGAGGCTGCAAAGCTTTGGGAAAGTGTTATTTCTCAAACTGAATAATGAATAGAGGTTTACTCAGAAAAAATATATATGTATACATATTCCTGTGATATCAGCCATATATATATATATATATATATATATATGCATTTCTTTTTTGTACATATTTTATGAGAAGCTTAAAATATACCACATGGCAGCAGTTCATTCACTAAAATTGCTGTGACGTTGAAAATATACTAAGGCATTAGCAGCAATACAGGCAACACAGCCTAGCCCAGCAGATGTGGCATGATTGAGCTGGCCTAGGAAAGGGGAAGATGGTGAACATATGTAGCCTTGTGCGTTTGTTCATGGATTACATGTGAGATGACTTGTGGAGTCATCCATTAATTTGAGAGGAACTGGGGATGAAGCTTTACAGATGTGGTTTATCAGAGAAATGTTGTATATTGTGAATTTACAAGCTAGAGTGGCCCTGGGGACCAGGGTTATGCAAATTCCATGAACACAGCACATTACCCCCTAATTTCCCTCTGTTCTTGAGATGATTCTTAAAAGTTTTACTTCTTTATCTAGGTGTTCTGATCTTTGTTCCAGGTCCAACTGTCCTGAAATCCAGTTGTCCTTTGCTTATGTTTGAATTCTATGCACTCACTGCTGTTTGGTGGCCCCATGGTATATCAAGTACCATAAAGAAGCAATTTATAAGATGGAGCTATGGTGCCTAAAAACATTAATTTTACACTAATGGAGAACAATTATTCCCAGGGCATTGTTTTTCTTTTTTCTTTTTTTAAAACACAGTATCAGGCCCATTGAGACAGTAGCATACAAAAGATATCTTTTAAATTTTCATCTGTGGGTCAGGATATTAAAACACCATGTAATTGGAGCTCCCATTTAGAAACATTAATAACATTACATTGAAAACCAGCTTAGTAATAGATGAGAAAACAGTAAGCCAGGTGGGTCTGTGTAATTCACCCAATTCTATGTTCTACCCAATTTAAGAAAAAAAAAAAACTAAATTAAATTTGAGAGTTAGTTATGCAATATTTCTGGGGACATTTTATAAAAATGGATCATCTGTCTTAGTTCTCTGAAGTGTTGACCCTGTATGATCTAGAAGCATTTTAGAACAATGCAATGAGCCAGACTTTCAGGCACCAGTCAGCCCAGAATGAGCTGAGGAACCTCAAATTTCTGCCCTCCCCCCAGTATTAACTGCACCTCCTGTCTTCCTGGGTTTTTGGAACATCTGCTTTGGAGTATCTGTTTAGGTGTCTTCCATAGATAACTTTTTTGCTTTTGTCATTTGCTACATAGTAACGCGTTCTTTTTTGTCATTAGTAAGGAGTATCCAGTTTACAAACCAGAAGAATGTTTTCTGATTAAGTTTATTATTTTCTGCTATGGCCTGTTAGACAAGCAAGGTGTTGTAGTCAGGGTTTGCAAGGAGAACAAGACAATACAGGATACAGAATTTATAGTATTATTTTATAATGGTCACTCAAAGAGTCAAATACGAAAGAAAGAGTGCAGGAAATCTCTCCACACACTGAGACCCAAAGAATCCAGTTGACGGTCCATGACAAGGTCCTGCCTGAGTCCAGCTTAAGACCTAGAGGCCATGACAATGCCCTGCATGAGTTCAACTGGAGACCTAGAGCCTAGGATGATCTCTCATGCAAGTCTGTTTCATGGATCTGTGCTGGGAAGGCCCAAAGGTCAGTAGGGGAAGCTAGAAAGTCTGTGTCAGTGGAATGAAGGATCTGTGTCAGTAGGTTGAGGATTCTGCATTGGAGCCAGGAAGCAATGCTCAAAGTAAGGACCAGGGCTTCCCCATAAATTACCAAAGCTACTCTCAGCAACAAAGAGGTCCTGAGCTCCTCTGACGATGATAACAGCCAAGTTCATATCAGGAAACCAGCGTGACAAGCTTCTCCTGGAGATTGAACAACACACCACCTTCCCTTTTGGAGCCAGGAAGCAGTAAAGTAAGGACCAGACCTCCCACAAAGTGAACTGCAGCCATTCTCAGTGATAACAAGGTCCCAAGCTCCTCTGACGATGAGAACAGCCAGGTTCACATCAGGAAGGAAGTTCAACAAGCTCCTCCAGGAGGAGAAATGGCAACAGGAGAACAAACAACACTTCTTCCTCTCCAGTTCTCCTTCATATGCTGCCAACAGTCCTCAGGGAAACCATCCACGCTCAGCACCACATTGATTCAGTCCAGCTGGTATTACAAGTTGACCACCAGTTATCAATCCACCACCTGAGGTCTGGAGGACTTTGCTAATGGGTGTGGAGTCAGAAAAGTAGGAGTGGTTGTGATTATTACTCAAACTGAGACATAACTTGCATGAATCGAGCTTGTGTTTAGGGCGCAGCTCAGTGAGGTTTTACCTGTGTCTATACACAAGAAACCACCACCCGCAGCTCTTTTCCTGTTCCTTCCCAGTCAATACCCAGGTCTGTTTTTCCTCCTACACACACCAAGAGGTAAACAGTTTTTGGACTTTTATCACCTCTGGTTGGGTTTTCCTATTTTAGGACTTATAAATGCAATCATTCAGTAGGACTCTTTTGTGTCTGGTTTTATAGACTTTATATTATATTGGTGAGGTTTAGTCATGTTATTGTATTTATTTTATTCAGTTGTTTATAATTTTTCATTACTGCATGCTCTTCTTATTTATGAATATACCACAGGGCACCCATTCTACTATTAATAGACATAAAATAGGGGTTATTTTCAGTTTTTGAATAGAGGTGTTATTAACATTCCTGTGCATGTAATTTGGTGAATCTACACAATCATTTCTTTTAGATATATATCAAGAAGTGAAATTGCTAAATCCAGATCACAGGATAGGTATATGTTTAGCTTAAGTAGAACATGCCCTACCTGTTTGCTGGAAGAGTAATTTTGATAGAAGGTGTCTGGTGGATCACAGCTGCCCTTCTAGATCCATTTTCTATCTCCTCTGTGTCCTGATTCACACTAGTTGGTTTATATTTTGGCTCTTGGTTAGAGTCAGGTAATGGAGAGTCCAACAGTTGATTGCACAGTGTGTGTGTGTGTGCACACATGTGTGTTAGAGAGAGAGAGAGAGAGAGAGAGAGAGAGACAGAGACAGAGACAGAGACAGAGACAGAGACAGAGAAACAGAGAGAGGGACAGAGAAACAGAGAGAGGGACAGAGACTGAAGCAGAAACAGAGACCGAGAGATCACAGTATATATCCCTCTTGTTCCTTCATGCTTTGCCTACAAGAGCAACTCTATTCCACTGTCAGATGACCCCTCTTTCAACATTCTAGCTTTCATTGGCTGCACCAACACCATCTTTCTCCCTTGCCTTTTCAGAGCTGGCAAATGCAACCCATTGTTGGTGGTTTCTATGTAGTTCTTTGCCATCTAATGTGATCCTCTTAGCCAGCACATATCCTTGGGGAAAAAGTCATTCTAATACAAACCAATTTTTAAAGATATCTTTTCTTGTAAGTGTTAAAATGGATTTTGGAGACAGGTCAGAAGGTGTTGGAACACACTGGAAAGTCCTGTTTAGCATATGAAAATTAGCACAAGAAAGACACTATACTGAAAAAATACTAATTGAGAGCAATTCACATCAGCAAATACTGTATTTATACACCATAGAATACTACACTGCCATAAATAAGGATAAATTTAAGACATTTGTAAGAAAATGGATGTACTTTGAGACTATAATGTTGAGTGAAAAAAATCAAACATACAAGCCTAAATACTGTCTAATTTTTTTACATGAGAAATCTAAAATATAAAATAAAGAGCAAAAGTAAAGATAAACAATAAGAAACAAGAAATAAGTATTTTGTAAATGGGAAGGGGATATAGAAATGGAGGGAGAGGGTAAACAGGACAGAAGAAGGGGAATAAAAGAATTAAAATATGTTGTACCTTTACCTTTGTCAGTAATGAGAAGTATCCAGTTTATAAACCAGATTTTACTTTACTGGTTAAGTTTATTATTTTCTATTATTGCCTATTAGACAGCTAAATTCTGCATAACTTTGCTAATGGATGGGTACTAAGAGGAATAGTGGTGGCCCCATAGTGAATACAATCATTATATTCTACAAACACACAATAGTAAAAAAGTAAATATATTAAATATGTTGGATGTGGATTAAAATTCAGAGTGATACAAATGTAAGGTTCCCATTCTCAAGAGGGTTTGTTGACAAGTAGACCTCAAACTTGAGCCTGGCTGTATACAACTTTGCTCAATAACTGACTTAACACCTTTGCCGAGGTTTAATTTCCTCACTTTATAAAATGGAAATAATACCAGTTTCAGTCTGGCCAGTGGCTCACCCACTATCATATTTCCAAAGCAGTTAGTAAAGAAAATAAAGGTAATCCCACACCAAAGGTGAGAGACAGGTTTTGAGATCTCATTGAAGAAATTCATGCAGCAATGACACATTTATCAGGAGAGATTCTAAAGCTACTATGAACCTTGACATCAAGAACCTTACATCTGACAACTTCTGGAAAGACTTCAGCCATCAACCAAGGACAGAGAGGCTCTTTTCAGAGGTGACAGTCTAATATAGTGGTTAGGCCCAAGCAAAGTCAGGTCTATGTAGGTCTGTTATTAGCCATATACCCTTGAGCTAGTGTTGAACATTTTCAGTCAGGATGCCATTGTCTTAGCCACTTTCCCATTGCTGTGCACAATACCCAACCCACACATTTTAAAGGAGGAGAGAATTATTTTGACTCAAGATTCTAGTCCACCATCCATGGTCAGTGGCATCTAAGGCAGAAACAAGGTGGCAGAGAGGCATGCTGGATGAAAAGATGTTTAATCCATGTCAGCCAGGAAGCAAGAATGAAGAGAAGAGCTGGGGAGGAGACATGCCCTTCCGGGTCACACCTCTGGGTCAGACTTCCGGGTCACACCTCTGGGTCAGACTTCCGGGTCACACCTCTGGGTCAGACTTCCGGGTCATACCTCCTATAAGGATCACCTCTAACCAGGCCCTGCATTTTAATAGCGCATTCGGTTCCTGAGATCATTATGGATGAACCCACTGATGAGCATAGTGCTGCCATGATCCAATCACCTTTCACACATATGAGAAGTCGAAGGATATTTTATACCTGAACCATAACAAGGTTAAAATGGGAATAATCATTCTTTCACTTTTCATGGCAGTAGTTATTAATGTATTTTACTTACAGACAAGTTATGTAAATGAGTATATATAGACACGGTTTTCCCACTACAACTAAATACTGTTCTTAGCTGTCAGGAAATACAACCATGCAAACACAAGGGAGACCTGGGGGGGACAGTCCTGTTAGGGGTCCAATGAGCGACTGTGTCAGGGCGGGAAGAGTGTGAGGATGGTGGAGCTGAAGGCTGACGTCTCTGTATCTTAAAGTATCTGATTCCAGGGTAGGAAATTTACATGATAGGTCTGAGCGGAAGATATCTGAGAGGTAGTTCATCAAAGTATGTCATCTAACCTGGACATGTCTGTAGGGATTTTTGTTTTGTTTTTTTGTTCTTTTTTTTTTTCTTTGAATAGCAGTTATTTCAATAAGCCCTCCTTTTGAAAGCCAATTTTCTATTTCTACCATCTTCCTTTTGTTCACTTTAGAGGCCCAAAGTCAAGGTCAGTCTCTGTGTTTGTATGTGTGTGTCTTTTTTACACACACACACACACGTACAAGCACACATAATCACATATTGTCAGTAATTGTGTATTTCCAAGCAAAGGAAGACAATAATTAGCCAGGGGAAAAGCAAGGACAGGTAAAGGTATTTCCAAAAAAAGAGATTCCAGTTTGTTTATGGGTAGGCCAAATAGAAAACTTTCCAAGGCCACTGAGAATCTGGGCAAATTCTGACTGCACTAGGGGCAAAGAAATAGGCAAAGACGCAAACAATGTGATCCTGGTGTCCTGCTGGTGATTCAAAAAATTCTGATTCAGAAAAGGGAACAATTTTCAAAGGTCTCTGACAGCGTCGACAGCTCCTCAGCTGTCAGCCACTCTCCAGAGACCCTAATGAGCTCTTCCTTGTCAGGTGTTTCTGTCTAAACAAGAAATCGCTAGTCTGTCTCTCTCTCTCTCTCTCTCTCTCTCTCTCTCTCTCTCTCTCTCTGCCACCCCACAGGGAGTGCACCTAGCTTTGCTGATGCACAGGGTAAATTATTATTGAATGCAAACACTTGTTCAGATTGATCAGTAGGTTGTTTCTGTCAACCTCTATCAGTGTGGTCTTTAATGTGTAAATGACTCCCCAGCAGGGACTGTGTGTAACCAGGGGTGAGAAAATGCTCCATTACTGAGAAACTAATCTGGATCTTTTTCTTTTTGTTTTAAAGAGAAAAAAAAAAAGCACAAAAAAATTAGAAAGCAATCAAGCAAGCAAACAAACAAAAGAACAACAACAGCAACGAAAGCCAAACAATGACAGCAACAAGAACAACAACAACAAAATAGTGATGCAGGATGTCAAAATAAGATGATAGGAATTTAACAATGGTTGTTATATTACATATTGTTACCTTCAAAATGGTAGCTCAGGTTACTAGACACAGGCATGAAAAATTGATCAAGCAATATGATTTCCCTTTGAGCAGTTTCTTTCCCTTTCACTATATCTATCGTACCCTTTGGATCTTACTTACTTTCAGTTTTTTACACTAACGAGACCATATGGTGTTCACACGTGAGTCTGATTTATTTCACTTATGAGTATGGTCTCTGGTTGCATCTATTCACCTTTAAAAGCCTTGAGTTTATCTTTCTTTATAGCTGAGTAGTACTCCATCGTATAAAAATACCACATGTTTTTTATCCATTCTTCAATTGATGGGCATTTGGGTTGTGTCTAAGATCTGGCTATTACAAATTGTGCAGTTATAAACATGAGTGCACATGTATCACTATGGTATGATGTTTTCAATTCTTCTGAGAAAATACCCAGAAGGAGAGTAGCTCGATCAAATGGATCCTCTAATCCTAGTTTTGTGATGAGTCTCCATACTGATTTCCACAGTGGTTTTACCAATCTACATTCCCACCAACTAACTGATATTCTAAAGAAGTTGCTGCAGCTAACCTGGGGACTTGAAGTTTTTGAAGCTCCTATAGATGCTCAAAATACTTCACTTTCTTTTCTATCATAATAACCAATCGTAATAATGGACTATGAAAGTGACATCCCAGAGAAATAACGTTTCTTGAAATACATCTAAAATCTTACTGTTCCTTCTCAACACCTTTCAAGATACTTGCCCAATTTCATACAGCAAACCTTCCATTTTAATTTTAGAGGTTAGAAACACTGTGTAAAACTGGCTTCTATTATTACACAACAGCATCATTTAAAAAAATATCTTTTTTGGCCAGTTTTACCATGTTTGTTGAAAAACTTCTGCAATAGCTTCTGTCTACTCTGTGGTAAGTGAGGTTTTCACATCTTTTAGTGCTATGCCTCCATATAATATGGGGAATCAGTACCATAGATCTTGGGGTAATTAAAATCTAGTTTGAGTTCTGTACAGTTTCCTCTTGGTATCCTTTACCCATATGCATCAATTCTCTGTTATCTGATGCAGTGTCAATATATTTATAACTATCTCCTGCCCTATCTTGTTGAAAGATATTTATTCCTTTGGTTAAAATATTTCTAGATAACTCAACTTCTCAGTAGATTCCCCTCAGATGTTTGAAAAGGAGAAGAGATACCCATTTCATTAAAGAAACAAAAAAACAGGAAACCCAAAGAATCCTCAAACAAGCCATGTTCTTCAAAGTTTCTTTTTCAGTAAAAAAATTGAGCAAATAATAAAAAAAAGAGGAAA
Organism: Dasyprocta punctata; assembly: GCA_004363535.1. Classification (NCBI taxonomy): domain Eukaryota; kingdom Metazoa; phylum Chordata; class Mammalia; order Rodentia; family Dasyproctidae; genus Dasyprocta; species Dasyprocta punctata. Next base: position 38,359 of record RJWM01004282.1, on the reverse strand, counting down.
AGGAAGAGTAAGAAATAATAAAGCAGTCAATGTCTACATTTCATAGTATACAGTTTGACTTTTGCTATGACAGAGTAATTTTTTTTTTTGTCTTTTTGAGACAAGGTGTTGCTATGCTGTTCCAGCTGGCCTTGAGCTCATTTTGTAGGCAGGTGTTGAATTTGCAGTGATCCTCCTGCCTCAGCCTCCTGAGTGCTGGGGTTACAAGTGTGCACCACAATGCCTGACTGACAGAGTAATTTATTACTAAACCAATCTTTCTATAGATAATAATTATAATTCCACACAGATTTTAAGAAAGCAGTCTTACAGCACAGAAGGAGAGAATCTGGTAATTTTGAAGGTGAACTGATACCTCAGTGAATGGAATGTCATAGGGATGTTTATAGCTGACAAGAGTCTTTCCAAGCTGAAAAATTAGAGGTCAGAGATCAGGAAAATCACAGCAGCTAGGAAAGTGATAGAGTGACCCAAGAAAGCTTGGAACCAGACACAAGGAGTTTATATAAGTTCTGCCCAAATTTCAAACCAACTCTTGCACCATCGATTTGTGGGACAGATTTTAACCAGCCTAATAATAAGATAAACAAATACACTGATAAACAGTTGTCTTTCAAAAGATTGCATTTACTTTGAAACCAACAAAACTAATTGCTTGCTAAAATGACAACGAAACCATTCTAGTTTTATTCATTGTGCCCATGACATAGTTTAAAATTACTCAATACACATAAACTTTGGAAACATATAAACCATTCTCAAGAGAAGAGAAATGGTTGTCAGCTAAGGACAATGCCAAGGATAATTAGATGTTAGAATTAACTGATGAAGTTGAAAGCAGCTGTTGTTAGTAGGCCCAATAAAGTAAAGGAAAATACACTCAGAAGAAAAGAAAAATAGAAAACTATTTGGAGAAATTGAAGCTATTGCAGAAACACATAAATTCTATACCTAAAAACTTGAAGTCAGAAACTTAATATGTTCAAAAACAGAGGAACAAACATAACAAAGAAGTTAGTAAACTTTATTGCAAATTAAAATATGGCCCAATCTGAGAGTCAACTTAAAAATGGCTCTAGGTACCTGTGGTACAATAGAAAGATATAACATCTATGTAATTGTAGTGCCAGAAGAAAATGCATAAAGAATGGGCAATTGCTATATCTAAAATAGAATGACCAGGAATTTTTAGCGATTTAGTGAATGATGCTTTGTATGTAAAAAGCCTGGTGTTTCCAAAAAGCCCAGAGGCAGCGAGTGCTCCAGTGCACATGAAGTCAATTTATTAGAAAAAAAGTGGAGAAGAAAATCCCAAAGCAGCTAAGCAAATGTGCCATATATAGTGAAACAATGATCAAATGCCATTAATTTGCCAAGATAAACTAAGAAGACAGTACAACATCCTTAAAATGTTCAAAGAACGAAACTTACTTGAGAATTCTACATCCAGCAAGAAAAGAATCCAAATATCCTTCAAGAAAGCTATTTTTGGACAAAAGCAAATGAAGAGAATTAATCAGCACCAATGCTAAAGGAATTTTTTTCATACATATATATACTATTTTGGTTGCTAAAGGGAATTTTTAAGTATTAGGGGAAATAATACATATCAAGTCAGATTCTCAGGAAAAATGAAAGAATATGAGAAAAGGCCTAGATCAACATAAAAGATAATATTTTCTCTTGATTTCTTTAAAATAGGTATGACTGTTTAAAGGAAAAGTTGTGTTTTTTATGAATATCATACAAAGTCGTCATGCATATGACAATCTCAGTGTAAATGATGGGAAACAGAGGTGAAGCGACCTTCACAGTTAAACATTTCTGTGTTTTATAATGCAAGTTTATACAGTGTTACTTTTAAGAAGTAAAACTTCTTAAGGGAATAAAAGATGTCTATTGTCATTCAAAAGCTATCCATAAAAAATGAGGCAAAGAAGTAGGTTTAAAAAGCTAATAGTTAGATTGAACTTCACTTCCAATTTAGATTCAGAATACAATTTGATTACATTTTCCAGTAATGAATCTCTATATTTACCTAGGAAAAAATGCATGTGGAGAAGGCTTCGGATGAGTGTTGTTTATTTTGGTTTGAGACAAAACAAGAATGTTCTTGATGAAGACTTTTGTGCTTGAGTTAAAAGAATTTGTGTTTCTGGATTTTGGTTTTAACTACTAATGTCGAGTGGAATAAGCAACCCACTCCTTTTCCCATGAAAATGTCATTGACCTTGTTTCGCTCGTCTCATATTTCGTGTGCTCCAGGGAGATTCTGTCTCCCCTCTGTTTCCATTCACATACTGCCATAGGAGGAGACGTAGAAGCTTTGGTGGGGAAGCGTTATTGATATCACTGGGAAAATAAACATATGTGCCTGAAATAGTAAGGAGAAATGTGCCCATTTCTACCCAAAATAAAGCAAAAAAAAAAAAAAATGTTGAACAATGACTTCACAATGGGCAGAGGTCACAGGTGAATTTTATCATAAGTGGTTGGGGGTTGTAACTAAATTTCCATCTGGGTTTACAGTCCCCTTTGAAAAAAGTAATTTTAAAGGTTAGGACACTCTCCCTCTCTGATAGAGGAGCTCCTTGATGTTTCCTGCAGAGAATTAATTATCATGTTGGCATAACCTCTGCGCACACAGCTTCTCTCCCTATTCATGAATACAAATTCCCAACTTTTGGGCTCAGAACATTTTGAAGCAGCTGAAATGCAAGCAATAGATGGTGTTTATGCATTATAATAACTGGGGAATAAATGCATATCAAGGTTTTCAATGGCCAAGACATTTTCATCTTCTGCTGAAATGAACTCAGGTTGTTCAACTCAGAGAGGGAAGGACTTTCTCCCCATGGCTGGTCCACATGAATTTATTTATTTTTATTTTTATTTTTTTTTTTTTTGCTGCACCGGGGATCGAACTCACATCCTCGCACCTGCCAGACAGGCGCTTAAGCTGCTGAGCCAAACTCCCTACCCTGGTTTTTTGAGGCAGGGTCGCACTATGTAGCTCAGGCCGGCCTTGCACTCACGTTGTAGCCCAAGTTGTAGCCCAAGCTGGCCTTGAACTCACAACGCTCCACCTACCTCAGCCTCCCGAGTGCTGGGATTAAAGGCATGCGCCACCACGCCCTTGGTCCACATGAATTTAATCATCCACATGAAGGATGAAGAGAAGCAGAAGTTCTAGTTTATAGAAATTTTAGTTTCATTCTAATTTTAGTTGCTGTGATTTTAACTTCTTCAAACCTTGATGTCTTCCACTTTAAAATGGCGATGATTCTGTATCATAGGTTGATTGTAAATATAAAATCAAATAAATCACTTAAGGCACTTGATTCAATGCCTAATACATCACAAGTCACCTAAAAATTTTAGTTGCTATCATATTTCTGTCATCTGATTTTTCTATCTCAAAAAAATTTTCTTTTGGTCTTTTTGCAAAGAAACCAAAATCGCTGTTAACTCATCCCATCAAGTATCTATTAATAATACAGATAGACAGGTTCATGTTTCATAGCCAGAGGTCCAAATTACCCAGAGTCATCTTGTCCAAAAGAGAGTATAAAAGTCAGCAGGTTGAATTTTTTTTCCCCTAAATTTCAGCTTGTAGCCTAGAGGATCTTGGATCTGTACTACTTCAGCAGAAACTTAACTTTAGCTGCTTCTCTTTCTTTCATTTTAAAATAAACTACTTTCCATTCAATGATGAAAGAGTGTCAAATAATATATTCTGAAATGGATTTTTGTGCTATTGGAGTTATAAATGTACAAGAAGTGACAAAATGTGAAGATATTCATAGGTCAAATCTAATATTTCCTACCACTTACATAAATAAGTCCTACAAATTTACAACTAACTTACGTATCTTATTAAAATCAATATACTAAAATTTTCAGAATACAGTTAATCTGAAACATATGTATTTGGATATACTTGGCAATGCTTAAGCAAAGTTTGTTTGGAATCTTGAGCAGAGAGACTGAATTATGAATTATTCTTTTATGGCTAGTGATTTCAAGTTTCTCTTCCATTTTAATTTAAAGTTATTATCTTTTCATCTTTCTTTTGTGTGTTGGTAGAAAGTCTTTTCATTTATCTTTCTGTCAGAAAAATATCTCTGCCCCTCCAATGATTAGCATAATATATTTCATTTTGCCTTGGGACCTGGCTTTCTATTTATAGGAAGAGCTAGGGAGTGTAGTCAGGAAGCTTGCTTGCTAGGCATACACCTGTCTTCCTACTGAAAGCTAATTGGAGCTTTAGGCTGAACCAATCAGATCATCCCAGAGATTTAGAACTGGCAATGAGACAATCTCTGAGGGGGTACGTGAATAATGGCATGTTAATTTATTACAAAGATTTAAAATCAGAGGAAATGGGACAAATATGGGAACAAAGCAACAGAAAAGACCAGTTAGTAAAGAAGGAGAAAAATAAAGCAAAAATAGAGCAAATGTCTGGCTGTGTTCTGAATAATTTTCTAAGAAATGCTTCCAGTCTTCTTTTGAAAACCAGCTGTCTTCCTGCCCTAACTATGATACATCGATATACTTATTCAGTAATTCATTTGCTATCTAGTTTCGAATGCCCATGAAGTTTGAATGCCATGAACTCTAGACATTATGCTAAGCATTTTGTACATTATCTCACTGAATTTTCTTTAGCAGTCTAAGCAACTAACCAACCAAATAACAAAAGAATGGTAAAATTCTAATATATTCTGAAGTGTCTCAGGAAAACTTGGAGAATTAATTCTGGCTATGCTTGCAAATTTTCAATAAAATCCCAATTGCATTATGACTACACTTGGCTAGGTGAGCTAAGAGAAAAGGTCCTATTTATGAAATACAGTATGTCATCTTCCAAGATTTTACTAGCAAACAAAAGATCATTTCTGGTCATCATTATGACCCATTTAAGCTTTTAGGCATGCACTGGAGAATTCTGATGCGAGAAACAAAATTCACAGGGTAGCACAAATAGGATTTTAATATACACTTGTGAAATATCAATGACTAAGCATGCAAAACTAATGTCACTGAATGCCTCTCAACCTATTTCTTAAACTTTTATGTCTCTCTGGCATAATGACATAAGTCCATAAATATCACTCTCCAAGGGATATATATTTTTAGATTATTATAAATGCAATATGCAAAGAAAGGATAAATTTTTTTGTGAGTGAAGAAAGTATAAATTTTTTCTGTGAGTAGTCAATGTTATCAGAGAAAGGATGTTTACATTTAGGTAAGATGTGTAAATCATTTATCAGGGAATTGCTGGCTCCTTTTTCAATGGAAATGCAAAATTATCTTAGATTAAAGAAATTAAACTTGTATCAGTTATTCAGATTAAATACAAACTCAGATTTCATAGATGGCTGTAAGAGAGAAGTCATAAATAATCATCTTTGATCCCTGTGTCTTATTCTTATCACTCACTTAGCTTTTAATCTACTGTACATCTGCTATACATTGTTACCTCTGTTTAAACTGCTCAAATATTACCCTCTCAAAGGTTTTGTCTTTGCTCTGAATTCCATAGTCTCCGTCCATCTCAGAATGAAATGCGAATTTTCGTCCATATTTTTAAGAGCATTCATAATCTGTGTTGGTCAGTTTTCCAGCACTATGACAAAACACTTGGGTTTATTTGATATATAAGAAGAAAATGTTTATTTTGGCTCACAGATTCACAGGTTTCAGTCCATGCTCGTCTGGCCACATTATATTGGGCCAGTGGCATCTCAGTACATCACGACAAGAGTGTGCAGCAAACGAGTCTGCTCATTTCAGTGTTCACCTCAAGAAGCAAAGGAAAGGAAGGGCCATGGTACCCATATTCTCACGAAGGACCTGTGTCCAGGGACCTAACTGCCTTCCACAGGCCCTGTCTCCCAAAGGTTCTACTACACCCAGTAGCCCCCCACCCTGGTGACAAACTCAGTTCATGGGCCAGTGGAGGACACTCTATATCCAACTCCTGCAGGATCTTAAAACAGTTTTCCTCTCCAGTCCTACCTTTTACCTGTGCTTTCCCTTTGCTTCTAAACTCTTTCCAAAATAACTCATTAGAGAAATTAATTTGCTAGAATTGGCATGGCAAAATAATGCAGTCTGGATTATTTAAACAACAGAAATTAGTTTTCCCATGATTCTGGATGCTAGAAGTCCTAGACAAAGGTATTCCCAAGTTGATTTCCCCTGAGGTCATTTTCCTTGGCTTATAGATATAGGACTATCTTTCCCTAGTCTCTTCATGCAGTCTTCTCACTGTGCATGTCTTCATTCTGATTTTTTTAAAAATAAGGACCTAGTTGTATTGGATTAGGGCTCACAGCTATCACCTCATTTATGTTGATTACACTTTAAAAGACCTACTTCTAAAATACACTCACATCCTGAAGTACCAGAGAACTTGGTCTTCAGCACTAGAATTTTATAGTGAATATGATTCAGTCCATTCCACTAGAGGTCTTTGGATGTTGATGGATATACTGTATAAAGTTTGGAATGCTCTGTCAAAGTCCTAAGGGCCTAGGGAAGAAGTGATAAAAGAAGTGCTAATTTAGTAACTCTGAAGTTATAGGTGTGGTGGAATCTTGAGCTCTTAGCTGTACAGATTTGCATGGAGAGTTCCATGACTATTTTCTCCCAAAAGGTCATCTTCATGATATCAATGTGGAATGCGAGCAGAGCTGGGGAGGACAGTAATTGCTATGGAGGTTGAGCAGACTCCTGAGGCAGCCTCATGTCTTTCCAAAAAGTTGGGACTAATTTAAGGAGGACTCAGCAGAAAACTGCCCAGTGTCCGAATAAGAAAGTGAGTCTTATAAAAATGGCAGTGTAAGCAATCTTTTCATTTCCATTTATCATGAACTGTCAAGTGAAGTGACTATGCAGATAGCAAGTAACATGATAAATTAGGAAAACAGTATTAAAGGGTTCAGAAACAAACTTTTGAAAAGTTGGCTTTTGCAAATGTTTTTGGATAAATAAGAAAATGCCGTGCTTTCCTGCTCAAGCAAAGCTCCACAGGATTTACTGAGTCCATGCAAGGAAAATAAAAGATAGAGCATTTAATATTCTGAAGAACTTAATGAAGCTGTCCCAACCAAGTACACAAGTAAAAGCTCATCTTTGGGTGAACTATTTCCTCATGTGAGAAAGCAACAGGCTAAATTAATTAAAGATAAATAAAGACAATAATTTTTAAAAACAAAACAACAGCATGATAATGGATTCTCCCAGGGTGGTGACTAAATTCTCCTGATACAAAGGGAGGGAAATTATAAGTCCTTATTACTGAAGTTGGAATCTAGCTTTGTTTCCATTGTTTATTTTGCAATTTCAAAAGTTCACTAGGATTGATGTTTTCTCTGAAAAGACAGAAAAACAGCAACAGACCAGAGCCATAGACATTTCTTGTATTTTTAGAATGACTGATTCATACACATGAAGGCAAGCGCTAGAAAATGACTTTCAGATCTCTGTGTACATCTAAGTGTATTATGAATTCACTATGGAGTTTCCAAACTTGCATATGTGTGTGTGTGTGTGTCTGTTTCTCTTACTCCTAGCTTGAGCCATGTTTAGACTAGGGAATGTTTGATGGAAAATGCCCCACAGAGTTAGAAAAGGTTAGAGTCTTTCCTGTGTATTCTACACTTCTCTTGCCAACTGAGAGTTTGCTTATGACACAAGCTTCCTGGGGCAGTTATGTGAGAGTTTGAAGCTGGGACTACTGCAGGGGAAATTTTGGAATTTTGCCTGAAAGCAGTCAATAGCAGCTTGTGGTTCCCAAACTCTTGTAAAGGGAAAGCTAAACAGCTGTGACTTCTACCCTGCGCAACAATGGAGAGGGTGGGGGTGGTGGCTTACCTTATTCTTTATTGATTGAAAAGTTGAGACACACAAATAATTTCTAGGAGTAAAATGGCCTTTTAGAAAAGCACCTAATTAGACGTGCTCTGGCATTAATTTGCAGAACAATTAAAAGCTTAAGATTTGTGTATTTTCCCTATAGAATTTGAAACATTTTAGATGCTTTCCTAGAATTAAACATAAAGGCATAATTTAAAAAAAACCACTTCTGCATTCCAGTTTATACTGAACTCTATCCAGAAATAACATGACTTGTTATATTCTTTTAGTAAGTCAGCTAACTCTGCGGTCGAATCATCCTATCTATGTGTGATGATGCAAGCAATTAAGGCAATTAAAGTTTTCTAAACACAATGTTCTCAGGAACTGTTTCCCTGTAATCAAGACAGAATGAGATTTATTTTTCTAATACTGGAGTAACATGAAATGTCATAAATAATGCTACTTTTCAGACAAGGTATGTCTTGAAGTAGAAAGAAAAAAACCTTCCTGATTTTCTGGTTTCAATAACAAATTTATGCTGTAATAACAAGTTCAAATTAAGTGCATGTTTAATTCTCTGAGTGTCCCATTACCATGCAACCTAGATAAGCAATTAAAATCTGTGAATCACACGTACTCCAACATGCACATGAATGAATGACCTTTGGCAAGGTCTTTGTCCTCTTCAGTACTCAGTGGCCTTATCTTTGCCACAAAGGGTTCCACAGGGCTCTCAGTGGTGATGGCACATCTAAAATAACCATAGTTACAGTTGGTCTGGGGACTAATATGTTATCTGAAATATTTGAATAAACATACTGATTTTTTTTTAAATTTTAAAAGAACACAGGACTCTAGAAACAAAGGAAAAGTTTCAGGGTAATCCCTGAAAAAAATGGTAAAAGTCTCCATCTCTGACAAATTCAACCTGTTGCTTTCTGGAAAGAGCCATTACTTAAGCTTTTTTATGACTCTGCAGAGATGTTTTGTTTATGTGAACAATCCTATAATATGTTCATGCTACCTATCTACTCTTAGGTTAACTAAAGTAAGATAAAAATGATCATATTATCCTGTGATTTTCTTTTTTCCCCCTAATACACTGAAATGATCAATGATTTGTAATATGATAGTTCTATAATGGTGAGCATTCCCAGAATAACAGTAAATATTCATACTGATATATGTTTAGTTAATTGTATGGGTATCTCTGTAGAGTAGTTCTAATGATTTAGAATATTGAGACAAAAGGGTTTGCAAGGTGGATACATTTCCAAGTTTTTCTGCCAAACATTGGTATCAATTTATAAAACTATCAAGACTATATAAAGTTATTGTTTTGTCTCAGCTCTGTGAACCTAAAGGACTATCAATGTTCTGGATCTTTGCTATTTTGAGAAGAAAATTATTTTGTAGCATTAATTTGCATTTTTAAAATTATCAGTACAGTTTTTTTAAAATAAGAAAATTTACAAAGTGACTCCTAGTCACCAACATCAAAAAGTAAATAAGATTTCCAGCTAGATGATAATGAAAGAAAACTGAAAGGATATATTGAGGAATTTAGGCAGAATGCAGGCATTAATTTGCATTTTCTAATCAGAAATGCATTTATTTTTCTCTTTGTCCTCTTGCGTTTCTCTAATTTGAATATTCAGCAGGAGAAGAAGGCTGACTGAATAGTTAGATTTAACAATAGCTAAATGTATTCCTTTCTTATGATTCTGCTCCATCTTTCTAAGGTGAAACATTTCAAGTAAAGCAAATCTTAATTTTGAATTCAGATGGCTCACTGCTGAAATCACTCTGAACACAGCAGAAATGGGAAACTTTTCAGAATATTTTGCCTCTGTGTATAAATTGGCACTTCCAAAGAGCTGTAGCATGATGTGGATCCATGCAGCGCTGTCCGTCACTTTCCATCTGCCTGCCCCAGCCTGGTCAATGCCAAGGTGAACGGATGGCCTACTTCGAGAATGGCCCTCAACGTGAACTTCCTGTGCTCGCTGGCTGGTACCATGTTTTGCAAAATGCTGTGTGCAGGCACATTTGTCTGCTCACCAGGCTCTCCTTTTCCCTTTTTCCTGTCTCCCCCCCACACCTCATTTTTCTTTCCAAGTCTCTCTTCACTCTCCTGGCATAATCTTCCCGAGTTGCGGGGAGCAGCCTGCCTCAGTCAGTGCACTCACACCTTCCTCTCCTGGGATACCATCAAGGTCAGCATCCTCCACGCACCGGAGCCTCGCCCTTTGGGATCCTTGTTCTTTTTGGGTCCTTTCCTCTGTTCCACCTCAATCGCGCTTCCCATTTGTTCTACATCAGTTTATCAAAAATCTGATCCCTTTGTCAACCATGAATGTTCAAGAGCATGTGCTTGGATCAGGTCACAGACCTGGGAGCCAGGAAGAATAGTAGGCAGGATAAATTATGAAAACCTTTTCTGGACAAGTTTCAAACCTCTGGTTCTTCCAGGCCACTGGACCAATGAATGAGAACACAGGCGACAAGAAAGAAAATCCTTCTTGGGAAAAGAAATCTGGAGCTGACTACTGTGACAAACTGAAGTTCTGATGACTACCCTCAGGGGTGCCATGAACAGAAGTCACTTCTCATTTGTATTCTCAATTTAGGTGCAATTTAGCATTTGGAGAATACAATCCAGGTTTTGGTTTTAAAGTCCCACAGCAATCTCCTTTTCTGTGTTTGGCTTTGTACAGTATCTCTGCGTGTGAGTTAAATAGCTATTGCTGTAGTTCACAGAAATGTTCGTTTGATGAGCAGGATTAATGCTGTCATGTATTGCAGACAGCAAACATCATGTCTGTGGTGTGCTTCCCTTCTCTGGGGATTGGTTGTGCAGCACTAGCCATTATGGTACAGGAGAAGCTTCCATTCAGCCCTCGTGAATACTCTAGACCTAGATTTTATACTTGAGTGCTAAGTTAGGCTCTAACAGATTTTCTCCTCCTCTTTCTCTTTCCTTGCCATCACAAGGCTAAGAGCCTGGATTTGTTAAGTCATGTACTTTGAGCATAAGTTACATACCTGTACACATGAACACTCCTCACATTTCTCGACATTCATGAATTTCTCAACTTGGTTTTATCCTCTGTGTGCGAGGTACAGTTTCTCTTTTTTGCTTTTTCTATCAGAAAGAAGGGGAGAGTTTGCTCTCCTTTTTCCTTAATGAGTCCCCCTTATCAGATGCTTTTTATTAGGAAAAGAATGAATGTCTCTAGTAGAATCATTTTAAATTAGCTTGACACATGTATTTCACGGTAGGTATAGATTCATCCTAAAAATCAGTCTATTGCCTACATCACCTCAATCAAATTTTGCCTAGAAAATGGGATAAAAAGTCTTCTAAGTCCTTTGAACACTTGTCTTTGTTCTTCACTTCATTCACGGAGAGGATCATTTTACCACAGTCCATGTCACTGGGATTTTCTACTGCAATTTAGTTTATATTTGCTGAATTTAACTGACTATGCTGTTTTATCCAGCAATCCCAGATGACCCAATATCCTGTGGCTGTTACTGTATCAGAGTACTTGTCTGCACCTTTTTAACATGAGAGTAAAGAGATAAACAGCAACTGCTTCAGTGGAACCTGAAAAAAATTGTAAGCTTTTTAAGATAAAGGATTTTACTGGATTTGTTTCCCACTGTATCTTCAGAGCTTAGTACCCTGCAAGTGTTCTACAAGTATTTGTCAAATGAACTAAAAGATGAAAGGTGTTGAGCAAAGTTGTTTCCATGTCTGTTTCTGTCTCATCTTCAATTAAGCCACTTTTTTCCTGAAAATGACCAGAGAGTAAATATTTTGTTTTGTGAATTATATGATTTCCATTGTGATGTTATGATTCTTCAACACTGTGAACATGATAGTAGCTGTAGATAAAATTTTTTTTTTATTTTAAAGATAGTAAAATCCAACAAAACATAACAGAACAAAGTCAATCAAAACAAAGCACTAGAACTGGTACAGAACTTCTAAGAAAGATACTATGAAAACAATAGCTACTGTAGTATATCTTGTTATTTTCAGAATAGTTGACCATTCCAACAGGTATAGTAAAATCAAACCAAAAAAAATATAACACAATAAAACCAATAAAAACAGAGTATAAAATAAGGCCAAAAAATTAATCAGAATAAAGCAAAACTATGAGAACAATATTGGGCCTTGAAGACAAGACTGAAGAGAATCCCCCATTTTTGCTACATTGCATACTGTCATCTTCCAAAGAGATGCCCATGCTGCCAGTCCCAGGCCTGCAAAATGAACAAAACAATACTAGCATTTAGTCGTTTTATGTACCTTAGTTGCTATCAATGTAGCCAGAGCTCCAAACTAGCAGACTGCTTTACGGGGTGGGGGGCTTTGTCTTTGATTCTTAGCCCGGGCACTTGTAGGTGGACAGGGTGGGGGGGTGCGTGTTTCTCTTCCTGGGGTCCACACTGGTCGCGCAGGCCCCTGGAAGGCAGTCTCTGTAGACAAATTTAAATGAATGAATATGGACTTGTTGTAATAAATAATTATAAAAACAGATGATAGGCTAGATTTGGCCTACAGGTAGAAACTTGCCAACACCTACCATTGGCCCATATGTTCCCCCAAAATATGAATGCGTTGATCTACCTCAATTTCTTCTGCTGGCAACAGTGGTGGAAAAAAGAGTAAACAGAGTTGTGATGACAACTGTAGATTCTCTTGTGCAATGATTCTCTACCATAAGCTGGGGAATATAGATAGATATAGATACAAATATACATATATAAATATAGATAAAAATATAGATACAGGTATGTCTTCCTTTTAAGCCACACACTTGTTAACACTCTCAGAGAGCCTTAATCTGTTGTTTAGTGTCAGAAACTGCCAACAGCTAGTGGTAATAGAGTGAATTAATATTTGTCAGTTGTTTTGTTGTTATGGCTATCACAATGTGGGACAAGAACACTTCGCAAGAGCACTTTGTCTGGTTCTGTGCTTTCAAAAAGTAGTCCCTCCAAGGAAGGGGGCTCTGAGTCCCAGGGTAGCTTCTCTGGGGGCAAAGAGTAAGTTGTCATTCTCTGAACATCACTCTGGGACACTGGGATACCAAAGGATTGGGATCTAAATTGGAAAAACGACATCCTCGTGAGGCACTATGAATCAGAAGAAGGTGAAAGATGGGTAGGTTTTGGCTCGTATTTAGATCCAAGTATAACATCGCTGTTAATAACATGGCTAAACACACCACATGAAGGCCACTGTCCACTCTTAATTCTAAGAACACTGGGACCAAAGTTTCTGGCCCTGGTGGGAGGTTGTTCAACTGGCAGGCAAATGACCACTGTGGGGAGTGTTGGTTGCTGCTGAGATCCCTGAGACTGGGCCCTCGGAGACATTGCTTGCCTGCTGGGTCTGACTTCAAGAGCTCACAGGTACAACCCATTTGACCAGAAAGAAGAGGAAGTTTCTGTGAACACAGCTGTAGAACTGCCTTGTGCAGAGGCAAAAGCAGCAAAGGCAGAAGTAGCAGTAGAGACAGTGGTTATTGTGTCTGTAACCACTTGTTTTGTTTCTTTTCTTTTTTTAATCAGCATCTTTTTCTCCATCTGCTTTAACCCTTTACCTGCTTAGTCAGTGTGTTTCTCTTTTATAAAGCTCTCTCTTTTTTTTTATACTGAGGAAGAGTCTTTTTACATACATCAAGTTTTTTCACATACGTATATTTTTGTCCCTTCTTTTATCTATGTTCTCTTCTCTCCTCAACCACTTAACTCTTTCTCAACTGCTATGAAGCCTTTATAATTTAGCTTAGATATCACTTCCTCATTTAGATTGTCTTGCTGACTTTAGAAGCCTCCCCTTTCTCTGTGTATATGTCTATCATTGCATTCGTGAAATTATGTGATAATTACCTATTTGTGTGAGTTCTTTGTACTAATATTTGGGACCCAACCTGAGCATGATGCCCTTTACATGGGTAGCCTTCAGTAGGATAAGATTTGGTATGAGGTTTATAGAGGTAAACTTGTGACCAAAGCTAGAGAGGTAGGAAGTAGCAGATGGAAGATTCTGGTCTAAGTGACCTCACCTCTCCAAATCATGGCTTCTTAAGATTAACCTAATTTTTGGGGGGGAGGGAGGGAGTGGTACCTGGAATCAAACTCAGGACCTTGCATGCCAGGAAGGTGCTGTGCCACTGAGCTAAACCCCAGGTCCCTAATCTACTTTTATAGTTCAGGAATGCTGGGCCATCTGTGGCAGATGGTTAGATAAGAACAATAACCAGTCCTTTCTCTTGGGTTTTTCCTCTTTTTTTCTGCTTTCACTTTCCCAGCCAAGGCAACCATCTGGTTTCTTAAAGCAAATGCCCCTATGGAGCTGTTGGAACATAGTCCCAGGGTGCCTCTTAGATCCTGCCGGCCTCTCACAAAGCTTCTCTCACAGGAAGAGCTCTTTCCCTTGTCCCTGCCTTGACTACTCTAGCTCCAAATGCTGAAGCTTTCACTAGAGATCCTTTTCTATAAACCCCAGAAACTAGAGCTGCTCTGTTGGGCCTCTTTCTATGCACTGTACCATTCAAATGATCTTAGGGTAGACTATAACATACGATTTTTTTTTCAACATTAAGCCACTCCACATAAGTACCTATGTTTATTTGTGAGTTGCTTGTCTTTCTTGTATTGTTGGGAGAATAGAATCATGTTTCATTTTACACACACACACACACACACACACGTGCACACTTCTCTGATACCACTTACCCTGGAGGACAGCTTCATCTTTAGAGGGCTTGAGGAAAAACTGGGCTGATGGCTGATGGTAACAGCTTTCATTGGAGCAGGATTGTCCAATGCAACTTTCTGTGATAAGGAAAACATTTTGCATTGGTGGTACCCAAAGCAATAGTCATTAGTCCCTTGTGCCAATCAAGCCTTTGAGATATAGATAGTATGACCAAGGAAATGCATTTTATTTCATTTAAAGCATGAAAATTAGTTTGAGTTTAGACACATACACGTGGTTAGTGGCTACTCTCTTACAGGAAACCAATTTAAAGCATTTGTTCTCTTGATTTCAATATGGAGGTTTATATTAGTCTTACTCTTGGGTAAATAATAGTGGAATAAGCATATAACATTAATTTTGCTTTATTAGATTTCTGATCCATAAATTTTCCACTTGAGCACACCCTTGACAATAATTCTTGGGGCACCCTGAAAGTTTGAAAATTTTGGGGTAACATATAAGTTTGAAAATTTTTTGCGAAATGAGAAAATAAGTTATTTCTTGAACATGGAAAGGAATCTTTAAGCACAATATATATATATGTATATATATGCATTTATATATATGTATACATACATTCATATATAAATATTCAAAGTATTTTTCATAAACTTTCAAAGGCGTATTTGAGGATAGAGAATTTGTATTTTATTTGGAAGTTCATTAGAGGCTCTGACAGTGATGAATTGGGGCAGAGTCCTGATCAGGTACTAGCACATGTTACCTGGGGTAAATGACTTCCAAATTTCTGGTTCCTCTTTTGTAAATTTGAAATGAAACCATCTTCCTGAATGATACTACAGGGTTTCTGGTACTAGATGTGATAATGTAATGATAATCACTTTGAAAAATTGCATATGGGCGGTATTGAAATTTTCGTTAATGTTACCGTTCTATAAACATTCCAGAGTAATTCATTGTGAACAGCGGCAAAACGGGATGACCTCCTTCCTCACCTTTTACTGTGAAATAATCTTGCAAGAGGAAAAAAAATATACTCTTCAGCATGTTAAAGAAGGATTGCTTCCATACTAGTCCACAGGAATGCTTGTGTGTATCTTAGAGGGCTGTAGAATTTTTTAAAAAGTTGTGAAAACCAAACCTTATACGACCATTTCCTGGCCCAATCTGAAGTTTTTCCTCTTCTGTTTTCATAATAAAATGATATTTCAGGAAATTGTGATAAGCTTTCCCCTCCACTTCTCATGACTCACACAATATCTTGTTTTGTAATTTCCTGTCCTTTGAGCAAAACCTCCAAGGCAAATGTCCAATCTGAGGAATTGAAACACTGAATAAAAAAGGGAAAAAAACCACATTTATTCAAGATGTTGTAATAATGGTAACCCTTATTGTTCTCACTCATGGGGACAATAATAATTTTAGACATTTTCCCATTTTTTTCAGGTGCTTTACAAATGTGTGTCAAGTAATCCCCACAACAGCAAATTATACCAAAGGGTAAGGTCCTAGGCACCCCCTTCTTATTTTCCATATTTGAGAACACCAAAGTGAATTTCAAGTTTCTTTTATTCAACCCAGAGTATTTTTAATAAGAAAAAGTATATTACTTATGGCACCTATTAAAGATTTTTAAATTGTAATTTCTAATCTCAGCTACTATATTTTATTTGCATTTTCTAATTTCTAGGGTAAAAATCTAAGTATTTTTGATTGTCATGTAGATGTAACAGTTTAAAAACAATCCATGTTAGTTTATTTACTTCACACTTATGAAATAATTGACATGATTCATATTTGTAAGTATTTCACAGTAAAAGTACTTTTTTGTTTTAAACAATGGATGAAAGAATGTTTAGCAATCCAAATTCTTGCCGTTTTGAGCTTATGGACTTTGTCATTCTAGATATTGTTAGGTTTTACACAGAAATATTCTTTAACATATCATCATTCTATAATATACTTACATTTTATGAACATTTGTAACTGAAAGTCTTTTGCTTGGTATAAAGTTCTCTTAAATGTAATTCCATGGATGAATATTCCAGCATAGATTAATATTATATGGGTCAGATCAGACGTTACATGAATCATGAAGACATGTTATAACTTTTAAGATGTGTGTCACTTGGTTGAAGTTAGAGCATATACTGATGACTCTAAGGGCACAGAACTGAATGTTATGATTCCTAATCTCTTATTTCCTTTAGAGAAAATCTAGCAGGCTACAACAAATATTGAGATAGTACAGCTAAGCTGTATTCAAAGAAAATATATTTGCTTTGCTTATTGTCAGACATTCCCACAATTATTCTTTGTAGCAAATCTGATATTTCAAGCTGTTATTTTTGGAACTGGTGCTGTTGTGGTTTATTAGGAGCCTTGTAAATGCCAGATACTGTCATGAGCATAGGATCTCATTTAATTCTCCAACACCCTTTCACGATCTTTAGTTCACATATGAGAAAACTGAAGCCCGAAGAATCTTGATCAAAATAGCAGGCATACTGTCTTCCTTTTTAGCCACCTGAGATGTGTCTATATTTTCTTTTTGTGCTTAGTTTTTGCAGTGGATAAAAGAAACAGCTTATAAAGAAGGCAGTAGTGTGTACCATCTAAAGGATACATGTGGACAAAGAATCTCTCTATCAGCTACATTTGCACATCATGCCTCTATTACTAATGTCCCTGTTGGAATTTTAGTAGTTCTCCAAGGTGCAGTCCAAATACTTTTTTCTTTCTGGTATTTCAGGGTGAATTTCCACTCTTTCTATGTGTTGTTGTATTTCCATTAGAGTAGTGACAATAATGCATTCATTGAAAGAAGGTTTACTATGTGTCTTTGTAACTGGAATAACAGCTGAAGGTGAGAAAGTTTGTCTCTCTCTGAGTGTAGGATCCTTGTTCTATTCATTTTTGTCTCTCTCACGGTATGTAGCACAGGCAGTCACATCTAATAAACTCACCAGTGATTTCATTTTTAATAAGATAGATTACAGACAGATGACACACTTAGGATTCTGTGTCACATATTGAAGAGCTGTAATTGGGAATCCCCACAATTAGACTTAGATATACTTGTTATCACAAACTGCTTTGCAAAATGGTTATTGTTTGTTGTGAAGGCTTTTTCATCGTAAAAGTTTTTTCAATACATCTAGGAGAAAGACATTATGAAGTCTTTTATATTTTGTAGCTCCTACTTGCTTCCAGTGAGGGAAAGCTTTCAGGACTTTTGTGAGCTGTAGTGATTGGAGATGAGAAGAATGGAATTAGACTACCTAGAAGCACCAGGATGAATCAAAATTATACAAAAGCAACATTAATTTGGTGGGTTCAGACACTTGATGATAAGTCAGCATAGTTATCAGGAATGTCAAGAGGATCTGTCTTGCTACCTGCTTATCTAGTCACACCAAAAAGCATAACAAGAATCTTACTAAAGCCACCCTTAAAGATCTAATACTAACCAGGGTTCATGGCAGAATATATAAAATTTAACGATTAGATTTATGTTTATGTATTTATGTTGAAGACAATTTAATAAAATAAAATAAAAAACTAGTCACAAGTGTAAGCACATAATGCTAGCATTTATGTTGTTTGAGGGTGACTTCTTGAGAAAAACAAGATGCATAATTTGACATTTTCTGAAATTCAGACCAATGTGGAACTACTCATAGCTATCCTGGTGAAGGTAGAATATATCACTTAAAAACAAGCAGGTGTCTAAGACTGATGGTGTACATTGAAACTATATTACCAGTCATAAATACTTTTTTGGCTAGGAACATTCTTCTGTGTCATTCACTTTTATTTGTTAAGCCTTAAATAGTAATTAGTTATGAAGTGTGTAAATAATAGTGGATATCTCTTACACTTGAGTAGAGCTTATAAATTCTTCAAAATATTTTTCTCTAGGTTTTCTCAAGAAGAAATTAACATTTTTAGAGCCCTGGATGTATAAAGAACGTTATATGTCATTTCATTTCTTTCACAAGCCAACTTTTACAGATATATTTCATCTTATCTCCAAAGTAAAAATTAGTATATGAGCATATATTTTGAGGCACTGAGGATTTCTAGGCCTGGGCTGGATCACTGAGCTATTCTTCCAGCCCCAAGATCTATGTTGAATTTGTTATAGCTTGACAAGCTAATATAAGACAGATAATATTCAAATTTAATTTTTTAATTCTAAAGTTCTTGTATTTCTGTAGTCAGGTGATTCAGATGTCTCAAAATGATTCTATGTTCTGAGACATGCCCAATTTCCTTACTTAATAATAAAACAGTCCATGACTCATTGTAAATTTTTTTAAGTTCTTTTAATTTTCCCATTTAAAATTGATAATAAAGAATTTGAGTGATTTTTTTCATGGTTATGATTCGTGGCACACTGAAACCCAGAATTCTCATCTTTTACTTATTACCATACTCTATTACTCTGTGCTCTATGCCTAGACATTAGAAAGAAGAATTGAAATTTTGTTATTTAAAGATTTTCCTTTGTTCTTTCTGTATCTCAGTGAAATCATAGCTAGGAACTAGGGATATTTACTTGATGAGGCACAGACCAAGGTGACATTTAGTAGATTACTGCTGCAGTGTTCTAAATGGTACTTTAGTGCTCCAATGAGTCACAAAGTGAGTTCCTTTGAAAATACCTCACACTCAAAGACTGGATGGGTCAGGTTAAGGAAGCATCAGCAATTCCAGATGATTGCAGAAAAGAAAAAAAGAATCCAGTTTCTCAACAATCCAGGCCAAGAAATCTGAGCGGGATTGGCTCACAGGTATTTATTGTGGAGGAGGCAGTTGGTGGGATTTGGTCCTGGCTACTGTGAAATGACCCATTTTACTTTCTAAAGAACATAGTGCACCTATGCAGTCCTTTAATGATGTGGATCCATTCCACAGAATATGGAGTTAACCTAGCAAAGTCACCCACTTGTATGAGTTACGTGCAAGTCTGCGGTGCTAGTTATTCGAAGGTCTTTTAGAATAGATTTCAATGGACACATTTCTTTACATGTCTGTTCCTTGAGATGGTAACTCAAAGTGCTCAGGACTCAAAGTTCTAGATGTTAGAAATGCAATTGGAGAAAAACAAGTTATTCAACTCAGTTAATTCTATTTTACTTTTAATCAAAATAAGATGGTCAAATGAGATAAGCAGAAAAATGCAGATATTGTCCTGATGAGGGAAAGATAGTAATACAGACATAGCCAGTTTGAGCAAAGCTCTCATTCTAGAAATGTTTCATAAAGGAAATCTGTCTGTCATTATGTGAATTCCAAAGCAACTGTTCCATAGAGCAGTGGAGGGGGCCTGATGTTTGTGGTGAACCAGGGTACATTTGTTTTGATTAAAGGAATCTCAGAATTGAAAGAAACCTTGTAAATATACTGCTAACTCTAAAATGCTATCCATCAGGAATGGATATCACTTTTCTTGTGCTCCTAGGACTTAGTGTATTTCTGAATAATTTCTCAGCTGCTCGCTAAGATATTTAACATTACATACCATTTTCAGAAATTGAGATATTAAAGGATATGTTGAAGTAAAAGACACAAAACCATATCTAAGCCAGGTTTTCATATATTCTAGGAGTAAGATTGAAGCATTTCTCTTGTTTTCAGTGTATTATAAGATTAGGGTTAAAATTTTCCTGTTCTTTTACATTTGAACAGCTTTGTGTATTTAAGTTACCCTTTCCTCCTAAAAGGTATAATTACTCATTCTTAAGATTCAGAAAAAATGGATTTTTAATCTATTTTTAAAAAAAGCATTAGACGAAATTGCCAAATAATCTCTTGTGAGGCAATCTAATGCTTAGCATCAAGTTCAGTATAGCTCCAATTAAACTCTTCTTTTGCTTGATTTCATGTATGTGTGTGTATGTGACTATTAACACTCCTAGTTTTTTTTTGAAAATACGTTTTGCATTCATAATTCTGCATTTAAATTGTAAAAATATCCCCAAACAATAAGCACCCAACGACCTCAGTGAGACTAACAATGCACAGTGAGAGATTTGACACAAAGGGAAGAGGAAACAAAGACCTTGAAAGCAAAGGAAGAGTGACGAAGTGCGAGAGTACATGGTGGCCAGTGCTGTACTTACCATTAGGGAAAGAAGCACATGTGAGATGTCACATATTTTGTGTCAGACTGACCCAAAACATCATGTTAAAATGGCACTTGGCTTCATTGGGCATCAGATTATTTCCATGTTTATAATAGTTTAATTTTCTCAAAGGGGAAAGTACCCTATTCCGCTGCAAAACTCCAGGGAAAGGCAGAGTTTGGAGTATGATGCCTGACACCAATATTCAGTGTAACCTAGTGTAAGGAGTAAGTCCTTGGTCATTTAATTTAATTAAGAGATTTCTCTTTCAGATTCAGGGAGTAATGATCATTTATAAATGCAGACATTTATATTTAAGGACAGTCCTTTAATACTATCATATAATATGAATGTAAATCTTCTTTTAAAGCATAATTTTGAGGTTGCACTACTTCCCAAATATATATATCTAAGTATGTATTTGAAAGCTTTAACGTCAGATTCCCGCTTGGCCTATCAGAATTCTTTCTCACTTTTTTTAAAACGTCACAAATGGTTGTTAAAATTTCAGTGAATGAGCCGTACCACTGTGAGAAACAATGAGATTTTAGCTTTTACATGGCCGTGTATTTCTAGGGTTGAGCCATTCTGCTGTTGAGTATATGACTATGTGACTGCTTACTGTAGCACTTACAGTGCAGACACCACCATTAAGCAATTATATGAGTTTTTAAAACCTCAGTTTACCCATTTGTATAATGGAAAGAATAATTCCTTCCTAAAATGCTATGAAGATTAAATGAGAAATTATGTGTAATTCCTGGCCCATAGTAGGCGTTTGATGAAAGATAGTTGTTCTCATTTGCATTAAATAAGACTCCTGCCATTTTGACAGAGCTGCAGATGAGATCAAGTAGAAATCCTTCCCCAGGAAGTCAAGCCTGCAAAGAAATAAATAACACCACTCACTGAATGACGCTCCATTAGGGTGGTAATAAATATAGCTCTGCTGTTCTTGGTGAAATAGTCCTAATGATTACCACATTCCTTTTTCCTCTGTCAGAAAATGCGAGATTATATTGCCTTGGGTCAGTTTGACATAAACCCAGTTTCTGGTCATCAGAGCCTAGTGATAAATAATTTTTAAAAAATTAGAATTCTTCAAAAGAAGGAAACTTTGAATATGGCACTATTTTCATGTAAAGTCATAAAATTGGAACAGTTTTGACTATTACATATTTTCCCTATTTTTTTTTCGTACTTGTGCCTGAGGAACCACTGAGGCAGCCGTTATCTTAAAAATTGAATGAATAAATAATTAAAATACAAATACTTTATGCTTCTTTGCAATAGTTGGGAAAAATTTTAAAAGATGGGTTTTTATGCTGTAGGTAGTTGGATTATATGCCTTCCTACCCCCTCCATTTTCATAGAACATATGGTTGATCAAATTCATTTCCTCTGCATTTTTAACATGAAAACAGTATTTATTTCTTTATCTGTTTTGACTGTTGCGTTTTATTGATCTAGGCATGAAGCACAGAAATTTCTAAAGTGAATTGACCAAGATACTAAATCAGTCCCTTTGGCTGAAGGCTAGTACTCAGTATCAGTCTGTGTCACCCTGTGACATCAGACTGTGAAAGCAGTCATTGCCTACATGTTTCTATAGCTCTTGTTCAAAATATACAAGGTTCAACCAGTTCGGACTCTCCAGAGCCAACAGCTCACCACAGATAAGCATTTATAAGCTAGATTCTTCAGAAACTTTTCAGGAAAATCCTACAAGCACTGTCTAATTGGTGTTCCTGCTCATTGTATTTGTGGTGGCAGATAAATATTGAACAGGCTCCAAGAGATACATCCAGGAACGAAACAAAAAAGTCCATCTTTATTAGTCTAAACATGAAATATTTGACTTTGTCTTGCTTTATGATCTTTAAAAACTAACGATTTTGCTTCAGGTGTGACTCCAAAGCTCACAGTGATCTTCTTTACTTCCTGCTACTCCTAATCCAGAGTTACAATGGGAATTTCCAGCCAAGAATTAACAACCTCACTAGGGCAGGCTACTGTACTGTGTTCTCATACTTCATGTTCTTTTCCCATTAGCCCCATAATCTGCTTTGGTAACCTACATGTTTTGAGGTTTTTAACCTTCCTGTCTGTGTCACATGTCCCACTTTCATTAATATTGCCTAGTGTTATTCTCCTGGCTATCGGCTTCTTTCGGGGAGGAAACCACTGACATGAATAGTAGGAGAAATGTCTTGTGTCTATTCTTTTGCCACGAGAATTTTATATTTACTTGCCTTCAGCATTATCTTCTGCTACATGAGTCAAGGTTGGCAATTCAATTTTAGTAATCCTTTAAATTTTAACCTTGAGAGTGGTAGAAATTAAGATGACTTCTGCAGGTTCCAAGGCTGAGTTTTAAGTCTGTTTTGAGTATCTAATGCTGTATAACCTTGCTCACTTGCTTTATTTCTGAGAGCTTCAATTTTTCCTTCAGAGCGATGCTATGAAAATTAAATGTCCACAGTACTAAAACAGTATCTGACACATACTGAATACTCAGTAAATATTAATTAGCACTACTTGCCACTCTACCTGTACTAAATTTATAGAATGCTTTCTCTGACAATTGTTTGGTTGGCTATGATGAGGATTCTGAGACCAAGATAAATAATTAGGTCAGGAAAGAAAACTAACTTACTTACAACCGACAATCAGTGGTAAATGAGGAACTGGAACTCATGTCTCATTTGGTAGTCTTTCAACCAAGCGAACACAATACTACATTAACAACACATTTAGTTTTTGATACCCTAACTTTTTCTTTATCTTAATAGGATTTTCTCAGAGTCTTTGTTACTGATGAAGTAAGTGTTATTTTGTGCTCTATGGTCACTAAAATTAATCATGATTTGGTTGCAAAACTATCTAATCTAGGATCAATGTCCATATTCACATACAATTACAGTAAATGTATAAAGTCCAAAGTCAAAATGTTATACTCTGTTTGTCACTCATACTTTGCAATTTTTCTGAGGATACAGATTGGGATTTGAAATGGTTCTTTGCAAAGTTTATTTGAGGATTAGCATACAAATGAAGGCTGCTGATTTTTTGGGATAGAAAACACCACTCCTAGCATATTCCGCCACATTCAAGACGAACCGTGAGTGCACGCCTGCATTTGTGGTCTTAATGATAAGCATATGGGGAGAGGAGTCAGTCCTCCTTTGAAAGCTGCACTAATACATTTCGGTTCAAATACATTAATCAACATTCCCATCTAAGCTATTTACTTGGGGAGAAGAAGTTCAATTGCAAGGCTCACTTACTTGGCCTCTTTACTGAGAAAGAAAGAGTAATTTTTGTTCTTACATGGATAGAAGCACAGAAAGCTTTCCCTTTCCTTTGTTACGCCTGTGACAGCAACTGACCCACACCTGGCAATTCTTTGTGATGAAAACTGTGCAAAAGAAAATAGCAGTGAGCAATAGATGAGAGAGAAAAAACAGAAGAAGAGGAACTGGGTGGAAGTGCATTTTAAAAAGTATGAAAATGGAGTGCTGTATTTATTTTATTTTGACAACAGTAAAAAAGACACTACTTAGAGGAAACAGAATTTGAGATGTGTTGGGAGCCAACCAGGGCAAGCCATCAACTAATCTTGTCTCTATTTGCCCTTAACTGGACTTCTTACTCTGTTTTCACCAGGCAAAGCAGCTATTAGTTACTGCATACATAATGTATGCCAGGTCCAATTCTAAGGGGTCCAGCTGTCTCATTATTTAAGTTTCTTCCTAGAGTAATCCTAATAATTTTATGCTCTGGGTACCTTCGTTCCTGTTTTATAGAGGGCCAGAAACTTTATACCATTTTCATAGAACTGGTAAGCCAAGAGTCAGGATTTAAACAGATTTATGCCTTATTTTGAAGCGTGAAATAATGACTCCTGCACTCCTCAGCATTTGTTGGAGGAGATAAGTACGATGGTTGTCACCTGAACTAGACCATGACACTCAGATATTTGGCCAAACATCATTTTAAATGTTTCTGTCCAAGTATTTTTTTTTCTGAGATTAGCATTTGCATCAGTTAATATCCAACAATGTAGATTACTCTCTGTCCCATGGATAGGACTCATTCAATCAGTGGAAGGCCTTATTAGAAGACTGACTCCCAGAAGAATATGGAATTTTGACAGCTCCTGGTCCTCTGACTTGAATGACAGCACTGGCTCTTCTGTGGGTCTCCAGAATTGGGCCTTGGCAGCCTCCAAGTATGTGAACCACTTCCTTCAAGTAAATCTCTTTTTCTGTATGTCTGTGTCATATCGATCTATTTCTTTGGAGAACCCTTACTAACACAGAGGTCCTCTTCATTTTTTCTTTTCATTTGGGTCAGATGATGGAGAGCAGACCCAGAGTATGTTTGAGGGTT
Organism: Dasyprocta punctata; assembly: GCA_004363535.1. Lineage (NCBI taxonomy): Eukaryota > Metazoa > Chordata > Mammalia > Rodentia > Dasyproctidae > Dasyprocta > Dasyprocta punctata. Next base: position 13,219 of record RJWM01004282.1, on the reverse strand, counting down.
CGCACAGTAGGTCGTGGCTTCAGCTGGGTGCGATTAACCCCTGTGCGCTTTCTCCAGGGTGTTGGTGTGGTGGCTAAGAGCAGCTAAATTTCTTTTCCTTTATGAAGACTAAACTCCCTGTTTCCTTGTTTAGCAGCCTGAGATGGATCATATTCAGGATTTAGAAATTTTATCCCAATGTCTCTTGGAAATGTATTCAGAAATCTCCCCATAGTTAGGGCATGTATAATATATATCTTGAATAATGTTCATTTCATGAAAGCCTATAAGGCCAGGTACTCTCATAGCTACTTTTCATATCCAAAAATACAAAGCTATTATCCTGTACCCATGATGAAAAACTCTAAGAAAACAAATTTGTTGATTGTAATTTTTTTGGATATGAACATTGACACTCCAAGATAATTGTTAACTTGCATTAAGTAGAAGAGCTAGAATTTCAATTCAAATCTGTCTGACCTCAAATTCCATTGTTTGATCATCTGGCAAATACCTTCTTCTATATATTTTTTTTGCTCCTCCAAATAAGCACAACAATACAAAATATTAAAACCAATAGAGAACAGTTAATTCTCCCAGATGAAAAAATATGGTGTTTGTAATTAAATCTCTTCTACTAGAATAATCTTTGGCTGCCTTCTTTCCTTACTGTATGCTGTTCTTTAGTTCTGTCCTTTCCTTTAAGAGTGAATAGCTGACCTTGTATAGTAAGTATCAAATGCTATTTTACCATAATGATTTTATCTCTGTTTCAATCGTGTTGGATTTACAAAGATTAGAATTCATCATCATAATGTTTTCATTCACTTTTTTTCATTTAATTCAATAATAAGGACAGAATACATTAAAACAAACTCAGCTTTACAAATCAAAGTGGGTATTTTTAATCAGGAATTGATAGCAAGCAAACAACTACTACCATTTGGGATACTAAAATGGTTCTTCATTGATCAGTTGATGTGCATAGTTCCAAAGAGCTTTAATATGTAGTGCATGAAAATGTGTTTTTATTTATTTATTTAATCTATAGATTAAGATGGAAAAGTTAGGGAATGTCTGCTTTTCTTTTCATTATCCTGTTTCTTATCATAAATTACCTTTCAGACTTTTGGAATTTAGTTTAGCTAGATGGTGCTTTATCACAAAGGCAGACTAAGACAAAGTAAAACTAAATCATATACACAACAGAAAAATTGAACATTTGCTAAGATATCCTACCAATTTACTGGTAAGGGGAAACAACAATGTTTGGAAACTGATGGCTTTACATAAATCTTTACCTTCTAGCTCTAATTCTTGGAAATATTATCTCTTGATCCTGGGAGATTACCAGATTACTGTCCAAAATAAGGCCCAAAAAACAATTAGACCAGACTTAACAAAGTCAGACCATGGTGAGCACACAAGTTCAGTACAAGCCTAAAATAGAATTAAGAATGTTTGAGTTGTTCTACTTTTGAATATGGAAACTTTTTGCCAAAACATCTGTCATCCTCACTATAATGAGGGCAGAAGAGACTGGGGAGAATGTTGGAAAGTCCCAGAGTGAGGTGATTGCCAAAGGAGGTGTTTCTCTGTGACCTTTATCCAAGGTAATTGGGTACTATCAAATGTAGCCAGTAAATGATTCAAAGCAGTGTGAACTGAAGGGGTAGTCCAAGCTGAATAATAATAATAGTAAAAATAGCCAACAGAGTTAATTTCTTCAAGTCCCTGGTTTATTTCCAAAAATTTTGACCTCCTTTTCTTTTCTACCCTTTTATGGAGAGCTAAAAATTTTCAGTTCAAAACAAAGATCTCAATAGGAATACTTCAATTGATCCAGGAATCTGATTATTATTTTAGCCTGGCAAAGTAAATGGATAAAGTTCAAAAACATGGAACCAAGTCAAACATAATCACAACTCCATATCCCTAACATTTTGTATGCTTAGAGACCCAGCCAGAACAAAATGTCCAATTAGTTTAAAGTTTAAGTGGATTTTAATATTACACATGAAGTATAATTCTCTGCAAGTTTATTTGTATGGCGCAAACTAAATAGATGCAATGTCTTCAAAGAGCAGAACTCTTAATTGGTGCCAAATGATTTAATGTGTCTAATTAACAGTTTCAACATATCTGTGGCATGAGCTTTTAAGTGTGTTGGGTGAAGTAAGTCTGGCCCCATTTGGTGAACTTCTGCAGAACTCTCACACACATATCCTCTTTGATATATCTCTTGAAGGAAGGACTGCTGTGAGCGTAAGGCAACAGGATGTGGGTGTCTGACTCACAATGCAAGGCAGCCACGTTATGCCTGTGTTGACATCAGCAATGGCAAGGACGTTTTCTTTGGGTTTCACACCAAGAGCAGCTGAGCCACTGCTGTGAGTCAGACCACACACTACATCAAGCATCAAACATGGCTTTGTGTCACAGCGTCTCTCGTGGCTCTGCTGTCCACAGGACCTAAGACGGAAGCCGACATGTCAACAGTCCTTTGCCCCCATACCCTGTTTTTACTTCTTGCCATTTTCATGGCTGCCTGCAAGAGTTCACACACACACACACACACACACACACACACACATCAGTAGATTGATGAGAAAGCTCACTCGCCATCCGTCTGCCTAAAAGAAACACTACCACCTTTTCCCTCTATCTCATTCAAGCATCTTTGATAATGATGGAAAGAGATTCTGCCTAAAATACACCGTGAGCCTGAAAGTAACAGAAGAAGACCTCATTTTGAGAAGTGTAATCTCTTTGTCTCTGAGACATTCATAGACCTTATGTGACATCAATCATGTTCTATTTTGTAAGTGTTGTTTCTGTGTAAATATTACTATTCTGAGACAGGGAGCCTCCCTTTTTTAATTGTCCACAGCACCTATATGAGGCCCTAAAGATAAATATGATTAAATTGAATAAACTCCAGAAGCATTTTAATGAAAAGCAGGAAGAATATTAACCCACTAACTACTTATGGAGTGACTCGTAGTGTTCAAAGCACTATCCTACTTCTAAGTGATATGAACATGGATGTTAGAAGTTTCTGTTCTCAGTTCAGTTATGTGGTAGTGAGGCAGAGACAGAGAGAGAGGGAGAAAAAGAGAGCGAGAAAGAGAGAGAGAGGGAGAGAGAGAGAAGGAAGGGGAATGATGGGGATGAAGATGAACTCTGGCTGGGGTGAGTTGACAAAGTATTCAGGAGAGGAAGAGAAAACCTGAATCCTGAAGAATGGGTGATACCCAACAGGCAGAAAAGAAGAAAAAGGACTACAGGCAAAGGAACACTCTCTGCAAAACCACCTCATGGAGAGAGGGGTAGCGAGGGGAGGGGAAGGAGATGACAGAAGAACTAAGATGTGTTGTGTCCACGCACCAACTCACCGTGAGGGATGTAATCATTATGTACTGCAGACGTGTACTAATACAAAATGGGCAAAAAACCCACACCATGGAAGTGATATTTTTATTAGGAAACTAAGAAATGCATAGAGTGGCTGGATATTGAGAAGACTAGGGAGAGAAGGAAGAAAGCAGCATGAATTTATTTTGCATTGTTGCCTAAAAGACAATCACAAATATAGGGCTTGAGATAACATAGAGGGACTATCTCATAGGCATTTTGTAAGTCAGGATTATGGGTTATAGGGTCCTCTTCTCAGGGTCTCATTAGGCTGAAATCATGGAGATGGCTGCACTAATAATCTCTATTGAGGCTTCAGATTTCCTTTAGGATCCTGTGGTTATTGATATAATTTGGCTTTTTTTTTTTTTTTTTTGGCAGTGCTGGGGACTGAAGCCAGGGCTACTCACATGGTAGGTAACCGCTCTACAACTGAATGACACCCGGCCCTGAATTCAGATCTTTGGGAGTGTGTACGACTGAGGACAGGTTTTATTGTTAGCGGCAGACTGGAAAAAACTGAAAGATTAGATGTGGCTCTCAGGTGCTTGCCATGTGATCCCCCGTTGGCTCTGCTTTAACCTGCTAGTTTGCTTCATCTTTGAGAACAGCAGAAGCGCATTCCTCTGACACTTTACCTGCTCGTAAGGCAGGTGAAGGCAGGTCAGACCCACTAAGCATAGTCTCCCTTGAACCTCTCCCTTTTTTCATTTTTCTTTTTATTAATACATATTTTTGGTACCTAATGATTACTTCTATCATGAGATGACATACAGGTACATAACACATCTTAATTCTTTTTCACTCTCTTTCTCCTTCCTTCCCTCTACTCTTCTTCTCCCCTCCCTCCATCTCTTGGTCCTCTTTGCTCTTTAAAAGACCCATCTCCCTATTTTCTATTATTTCCTTAAATCTTAAAAGCAAGTAAGTGATCAATAACTAGCAATAGCCCATCCTATGCACTGACTCTGCTCATACTTAAGTGGAGGGTATTATAATAATTTAGGTAAGTATGTTGTCAGAATCTTAAAGTTTATCATGGGATTCTTCTTCCCGTACTACACTTAGGGACAGTCTGAAGGGTTCCAAAATGGGAATTTTCTGCAGGTCCTAGTTATTAGCCACCCAGTTTTGGGTCACTGCAATACTATTAATTTTAATCTATAAAATAGAATAGTGACCTTCATAGAGAAAGTCTAAACAATAAACATAATAATACAGTCTTGGGGAATGGGTTCCAGGACTCCTCCACTGACACCAGTGACTGAAGATGTTCAAGTTACATATGGAAAAGGGTGTATATTTGTAGAAAGCCAATGCTAGTGCTCTAGTATACTTTAAATCATCTGTAGATCACTTACAATACCTGGTACAATGTAAATGTTGTTTATATTCTATTGTTTGGGAGATAATGACAGGAAAAATGTCTGCACATGTTTAGTATGTTTAATATTTCTAAAATTTTCATTATATAGTTGATCACATTGTGGCTTCAGAATTGCAGTAACAAAAGCCAACTTTGTATCTAAAAGAGGTTATGCATTGCTTTAGATAAGCATCTTTGGCCTTAGGTATGTGCCTTTGATCTTGTAAGCTGCCCTGAGGAGCTCATGCTCTATTCTTTATGGTTGAGAATAGAAAACACACACCAAAGTTTCTCAGAGAGTAGACAACACGATGAGATTAGCTTTTTGTACTGGGCCCTGGTGATCAGGAATCTAGCCTCAAAGCAACTACTCATTTGTGTTTTAATTATCTTAACAGATGATTAAGGATTTGCTAATTACATTTTGGAAGCATTTTTATTAAGAAAAATTCCAAACATTCAGTATACACAGAAGAGTATAATGTTTCCCCTATATGCTTATTACCCAACTTCGATAGATACTAACATTCTTCAGTCTTCTTTTATCTATGCCTCCTCTCTCTGCTTCCTTTCATTTTACTATGAATTTATTAACTTAGTTCTTTTAGAGGTAAGACTGACATATATTCAAATGCACTGGTCTTAACTGTATAATCTTGATTAATGCATATACCCATGCAACCCACCCTTCATCAATACATAAAATATTTTCGTCACTAAGAACTCCCCTTGTTCTTCTGATGCAGTCACTCCCACCTTGCCAAGAGGCAGCAGCCCTTTTTCTGCAACCCGTGCATTAGTTTTGCCACTTTTAGAACTTTAAAGAGATGGAACTGCATGGCTCGTACTCTGGCATTTTCCCCCAGTGCAATGTCTGGGTGCTGTATTTACGTCATTGAGTATAGTTACACTTTGTTCTTTTGCGCTGATGAGTAGTATGCAATTAAAAGAAACTAGTACAATTTATTTTCTCATCCTTGTAATAACTAGGCTATTTCTCATTGAGAGTTATAACAAAGCTGCTGTGTGAGTTGTTACAGACATCTGTGGACATATATTTTTTTCATTTTTTTTGAGTTAATATATAGGAGTAAGATGCTGAAGCCAAAGGGAGTGTGTGCATTTCAATTCATTAGAAACACCCCAGTTTCTTCCAACATGTGTATGGCATTTACTTCCATCAGCAATGTGCCTAACACTTGGTCTTGCCAGTCTGATTGCAGTCTTTGTGTTGGGTGCATGCTAATGTCTCACTGTGGTTTCGGTCTGTATTTTCCTGATGACTGATGAGGTTGGATAATCACATTTAGATGTGGAATAATATTGCTTAAGAGCATTGGCTTTATTAGTACCAGATAACCCTAGTTCAAATCTTGGCTTTGCTTTCAGACAAAATTCTTTTTTTTTTTTGTACCAGGACTTGAACTCAGGACTTTGCACTTGCCAGGCAGGCGCTGTGTCACTGAACTATAACCCCAGGCCCCTGGCAAAATTCTTAACTTTACAAAAGGATTGCAATCCTGGTATCTGCTACATGAGATTGTTGTAAAGCGTTAAGTGGTACAATAACATAGAATTTTTAGCAAAAGATGTGGGCAATAAATAGTAGTTCTAGTTTTCAGTGAGGCTACTAAGCTGTACGTATTGTCACACCAGTCCTAAGATGGATTATTTATTTATTGTTACATTTATTGATTGATAATTGATTATAGTACTGAGTTTTGAATGCAGAGCCTTTGCGCTGAGCTACATCCTCAGCTACCTTCCCTTCCTTCCTCCCCCCCCAAAACAGGATCTTACTCATATACTAAGTTGCCCAAGCTTGGCTGAAACTTGCCATTCTCCTGCCTCAGTATCCCAGAATGATGGTTTTACTATTACTTTTAATTTTTTTTATTTTTATTTTGAAATTTCTTTAATTGACAGAGAATCTACATAAAAATTAATAGAACAGACAAGCAGGTTTGGCAAGGTCATGGTACATACAGGGTCACAAAGCCACATACAGAAATCTAGTGTTGGCCTATATACAAACAATGAACAATTCAAAAGTAAAATTGTAAAGGCACAAGTGACAACATCACAAAAAGCTTAAAGTGACATTACTGTATAAATCTACCAAAATACATTCATTATCTGTATCCTAAAAATTATAAAAACTGACCAAAAGTACTCAAATACAACCTAAGTAAGTGGAGAGACCCTATGTATGTGAGTTGGACAAATATCAAAACGTTTATTTTCCTTAAACTTATCTATCAGTTCACTTCAATATTTATCAAAATCTCAGCAGAATTTTTTTTCCCAGTGAAGGGAGGCATTGAATTTACTTCTGGACAGCCTGTGTAGTATTACTTTTAAATGGAGGGAGTTGAAGGAGGGACTTTCATGTACAGAGGCCACAACTGCTAGCATCCCTTGCTTAGCATGCAGCATAAGCAAGCCTATCTCTGTCTTTGGAAGCACTAACACATCTGTGTGGCTTAGCCTCAGCTATGTGCCTCAGCCTGTTTCTCCTGTAGTGAGTGGACGTGACTCCCAGGTTGTAGCTTCCTTTGTATCTTTTTCCCTGATGTTGCTTCACACATACACACATTGCCTATGTTGCCACTTCTCTCTTTTCTCTTCCCCAACCTCCAGTTTCCTCTTTCTATTACTTTCAACATATCCATTTGAAGCTTTTTTAAAAAGGCATCAAAGACAGGCAGAAGTGATTCTGGGGAGAAGTACCCATTTGCAGATGGAAGTAGGTGAGATATAGCCCTTTCTGAGTTGGGGAGGAAATAAGTTCAGTCTTCTAACACAGCTTTGGGCTAAATTCAGTAAGCATTAGGGTAGAGTTTATGCACTTCTTTCTACTTCTAACTTCAAGAAAGAAAAGAGTATCTCAGAACAATGTGGACCTTAAAGAAGACACGAGGAGCTGTAAAGAGTCCCGGGTGACTGTTATCCTCCTGCTCGTATCTCCTATAGCTTGTTGCGATTCTCTTTAGAATAAAACTCAGAAGGGAAGATGGGAAGGACAGAGGACAGAACTATCCAGAAGTATAAGAAGTGGCTAACACGCAGAGGTGAGGGAAGTGGCCAGCAAAGTGAGAGCCAAGCTGGGAAGAGGAAAGGCTGTGTGATGGAAAGGAAAGTCGTATCGTTAAGCAATAGTTCAGAGAAGGGAAGCAGAATGAGGAATCAAAGTAGCTCACTGGACCTGGGAGTGAGAAGTCCGTCGGTCATGTTTCTAAAGGGTACATTTATGTGCACTGTCAAGGGGTAGAGGGAAGGAAGTCAGGGTGTGCTGAGTGACAGAGTATGTGCACAATAAATAAATTCAGACCTCTCCTTTAAGGATGTTTCAGAAGTACTGCAGAGAAAACAAAAATGTGCAAAGAAAGATGGTTTATGTAACTTTTGGCATGTTACTTCTCTGGGCCTGTGCAAAATAGGTTAATAATACACATTCCATAGGACCTAGTGAGGATTAAATTGATTGCAGATATAATACATTTTAAACAGTTTTGGAAAATACTAAAAAATATAGAGTATTATTGTGTTATTAAAGCAGAAATAGAGTAACTTTCTCCTAATTATCCCAAAATCTCAGAGATCAATGCACTTATCCTCTATGATTCCATTACTGGCTCTTCCATTCAAAGTACCAGGCCTACTTTTTCCCTGATTCAATTCCTATTGCTCCCAGCTCAGCAATGTCACAACAAAATTCTTCACTCTTTGAAGTTTTTTCTTTCCCCTTCTAGTAACTATAAGACTAGAATACCCTTCCCACCGAAAAAGGGAATTATGTTAAATCTCTAGAGCAACAGTATTACTTTTCATTGATTTTCATTTAAAGTACATAGAAATCACTGTAGTACTCTGAGAATAATTCTGTTCCTTCTTCTTTCTTTTGCCCTCTCTACTCTCCTTCTGCTCCTGATTACAGGATTTCTAAGCTATGTCTCTATATTTTCCAAAATCTTGGAGCCTTGCTTTTTATTCCACAGCTCTTGCTCTCCTTGCCCTTTCGAAATGCTGTCTTCATGATCTAAATAACTGTATAGTGAACGTGGGGCATCAGGGAAATGAGAGAAGAGTGAACAAGTTCAAGTGCTCTCCAATAAGGAAATAGTATGATGTTAGGAAAGAAATGCTGATTTTAGAGTCAAGAGATTTTAAAACCCCAAGCCCAACATTTACTAGATTATACCTTTGCTTTGTTTCTCTGTGTTTCATATAAACAATGTTAAAGAGGGGCTAATATTTATGCTACTGATTGTATAGGAGTTAGGATGAAGAAATGAAGAGCCAGTAGTAGTACCTGGTACATCCACATCAACCATGATTTCCCCTTTTGAGCTTCCAAGAAGTACTAAATTCATGCAGTCAGTATATTGAGGAGTTACCTGACTGACTCACCTCAAAGCAGCTCCTGCTTAGTAAAGGTGGGTGTGCAGAACCATACTGGCTCCATTCTTGACAGGACCCATTCAAATAATAGGAAGTGGAACCTTTGAGATGGCTATGGCGTGCCATTGTAAAGTACACATTTATATAAAAGAAAGCAGGGTTTGCTGATGCTGAAACCTAAATGAGACATAAAGGAAGCACATACTTCCCCAAGGGACTTGGGACAGTGAGGAATGTTGAAGCCTAAGTAATAGTCACCTTGGATTCAAACGTCTTTGTGAATTCTGTAAAGTATGGGTGAAGTGAGAATTTTTCTGCACTTTGTAAAGGGCCGTCACATGGAATAAAGTGATTTTATTTTTCTTTCCCTTGAACATACAAGAGCCTGCAGGTATACAGTAAACAGAGATTTTGCTGGAGCAATGTTATTGGTTCAGTACTTCTTGCTCTAACACCTGCTGCCTGCCTGCCTGCCTCAGCAGCTGGACACAGAGCCCACAATGGAAATAGACACGAGGAGTATGAGATTCCTCAAGAAAGTCATCAGCACGTTCCAATCCTTCTGTCCTTCACTTCTCCCCACCAAGAACTGAGGCCATGTGGAAAACTGCTCACTGACTGTGCTTTCTAACAATGGGATTTTCAAAATGGGGATTGGCAGGATTGGATGTGAAGATTGACACCCTCTCTCTAAGGCCTTCGAAGTCACAAAATTTAAAAGGTTATGGTTCCATCCATTGTGGCTGAACACCTGTGCTAGCCTTCATAGGAAGTGCTTGTGTTCCAAAGGTCCATGCCTGTCCCTGCCCTGACATCCTTCCCAGCTGACGACTTGGAAGCAATGGTAGTGTTGTTTCTCATTAGTGCATGGAAGACACGCTTTTGTTATTCTTTTTGGCTATGTTTAGTTTTTTATATTGGCATTTTAAAATATGAGAAAAGATTGCAGATGCTTTTGGTTTCAGATGCTATGCTGTACGGCAGCAAATGTTAACTTCAATCCACTCAGATAAGTTTTCCCATACTGTTCTGTTGGTAATGAACCCAGAGTCCTTGGGAGGTAGAGGCGTGTTTCAACCAGGCCTCGATTAAGCCTGACCTCACCGTTCAAAAGGCAGGTTATTCCTGTGCAGATGAATTTTTAGCATAAAGGAATCCTGAGCTCACAATGGCAACTTTTTTTTTTGGTAGTATTTATGATTTTTTAAATTTAGGTAATATGTGTGAAAATAATGTACATTCTTATCAAGTAGATTTGGGCCATTTACTAACACTAAATAAGCACTCCGGGAAATGGGTGTGTAAGCATACTTCTGTCAGGGAACTTACTGCCACAGGATGATTTGTGTTTCAAAATTTTAGGATTCCTCTGAAAATTAAGTCTGTTCTGCCACTTTATAGAGGCATCAAGGCCTCCCTTATGTGGAATGCCTGACGTTTGGAAGGTGGTCAGGCAGAATTTGAACCATGAATGTTGGCTCAGGAAATCAATAGAAAGACTGCAATGTTGTTTGTAGGTTTTTAATTATTCTATACTAAAGGGCCACCTTTTCCCAGTTCAACAATAAAAAATGGTATTCATCTATACTTGCAAACAATTGCAGATAACCACAGTTGGCAAATGTAAGCATATTTCCACTTTCTCAATTACGAATTTTCTCTAGAATTTCTCCAAGCCTAGCTATGAAACATCTGTTTATTTATTTATGTAGGCAGAGTTTTGGGACTCAATATGTTTGTATTTTTTCTTACTTTCTCTTATCCTTTTCTCCTACCCCTTCCCTCCTTCTTTCTTCCCTCCATCTCTTTTTTTCTTTTGCAGTGCTGAGGTTCAAATTCAGGGCTCCATGCATGCTAGACGAGTACTCTACCACTGGGCCACATCCCCAGCCCAGTGGGAGCTAGAGTTTAGGTTCTCTATCAACTTCTGCTTTAGTGCCATCCCATGACATCTTATAATGAGGTAGTGAACTAATCACAAAATAACTACACATTCACAGAGTTTTTCTTTCCTTTTTCTCTGTGTTCACTCTTCCTTATCTGGGATTTAGCCGATGCCTTGTCTCACCCCTGGGCTTGCAGTTCAGAGCTACCACCTACAAAAGAACTTTGCACTGGAGTGATATTTGGGATGTAGAAAGTTCAGTTATGGAGTGAACCTGCCTGCAGGTCCTAAAATAAACAGGGGTCTTGAGGAGAGGGCATGGAGATGGGGGAGGGCAAGGCTGGGGAGAGAGAAAGGAAGACAAGACTAGCAATTCCGAACAAGTCTTCGTTTATTGCGGAAATGTTCAAGGTTTATATAGAAACGGGAGTGGAAGCTGTCATCGTATGGGGGCGTGGACGGCTGTTGTCATTTCCCGGCGGGACAGGGGAGGATCATGGGAAATGTAGGCTTACACACCGGATGCCCACAGGCGAGAGAGGTGGGGCAGCAGCTGTGAAGCTTTACCGCTCTCTACAATGGAGCCAGTGAGAGGCTAGGTCTGGGCCACCAGTCCTCACCCACCCAAGACAACAACTTTCCCTGAGTAACAGCTCCAGAGAGCTGGGTAGCAGCTATCTTAGCAGGTGGCTGAGATTGGTACCAGATCCCCTGAAGCAACTGTAGATCTAATGATTCAGAGACACTGAACTTCCAGTACATGAGCAACTTGTAGTGTAGATTTATGTATTTTAGTTTTCTTTTGTTTATTTGGTCTATCATTGTTCTGTGTTCAGAGAACACACATCAAGGTGCTTTTCTGCTTGAGGGAAAAGGTGCATTCATTTTGTCTTTTAATTTGAGTTCTAGGATACCTCATCTGACTTCTCAGGCAAGATTCAGTTGTGGAAAGGGAAAATGATTGAGTTCAAACCTTGGATTTGATATTTATTGGGTGTGAGACCTTGGGAATGACATTTAACTTCATTACTGTATTTTTCTCAATCAATAATAACTGCCTCCTAGGGTTATTCTGAGTAGTTGATGAAATAAAGTATTAGAAAGTTCCTGGTAGATTATTTGGCTTACATTTAGTCCCATTTCTCTCACCAGTCTAGTTTCTAGTTTCTTTCCTGACCTTCCTCTTAATCCTAAAATGTTGGGTAATGGGAAGAAACATTTTCCACATCCAAGCTTTTGGGAGATAATTCTGAGGCTGACAGCCAATGGGAAACTTTATGAGATGCTGTGGTTAGTTTCTGTGTGATGACTACTATTCTCCTGTAGTCTTGGACATTGGTTGGTTCACAAGTCTCTCTTTATCTGTGGGTACTATGTTCCAAGACTGTCAGTGAATGCCTGAAGTTTTGGATAATACCACACTTTATCTACTATACTTTTTCTTTTACACACATACCCATAATAAAATCTAATTTATAAATTGGGCAATGCAGGAGATTAACAACAATAACTAATATATGGATACACTGGACAAAGGACTGGCTCATGACCCATGACAACATGAGAGGCCTTCACACAACCCAGAATGTCACACAATTCAAAACTGATGATTTGTTTATTTTAGAATTTTTACTTTAGCAGTTTTTGGACTATGACTGACTATGGGTAGCAGAAATTATGACAAACCAAGTCTTGCATAAGGGGATATTCTTACACTGGAGTAAAAGTTTGGAGACTAGCCACTAACTTATGGGACATGATGAGGCTAGTAGAGGGAATGAGTGACTTTCCAGTAAGAACTCCAGAAGATATTGAAGTGAAGATAGCAGCTTCCCATCAGGTATAGCATCAGATCCCTGTGGGCCTCAATTTGCCCATAGGTCATCAGAAACCCATCTCAACCTTTGGACTGAGAATTAAGTGGTGAGGCTGGCTCCAAGACCAAAAGAGTTCCAGCAGCCTTATGGAAGCAGGGAGTCCCCATATGCAATCAGAACTTTCCTGATCCTTCTCCTCTTTTAAATGAGTCATAAGAAATGTGTTTTCTTCTTCCCCACTTCTGCCTTCTTTTCATGGCTAAGATCAGACATGTGACATAATTGTAAGCACTCCTAACCCAGCTATTCTCAGATGACTGCTGCTTCATATAGAAGGCTGGATGCAAGTAAGTCAGT